>JASAMX010034357.1:0-18798 GCA_030248175.1 Microlaimidae sp. YZB2_3
ATTGTTTTAACGAGTTTGAGTTAAATGTTCTAAACATGAATGTTAAAATTTTAAGTGTTTTTTTCGTGATTCGTATTCGTATTCATATTCAATTATAGGTTTCACGTAGGTCTTAAATGCTTTAATTGTTTTAACGAGTTTGAATTAAATGTTCTAAACATGAATGTTAAAATTTTAAGTGTTTTTTTCGTGATTATTTTTAAATGACGATCAAACTTCAAGTCGTCTAAAATATTGACTCCAACGTTTCGAATTAATTTACTTATAGCTAGAACTTTGTTTTTTTTTAATAAAATAATTGTGTTTTTTTGTACTAATATGACTTCACATTTATTTTCAACCAACTGTAACTGACAGCTTTTGACCAATATGTTGTTTGTAATAAATCCTCTTGAAGTTGTTGAATTTTTAGGTTTTCATTGCTTAAATGAAAACTGGTGGATATTTGAACGTGATCGGCGAACAAATTTAATATTAGAAAATTTAACTGAACTTTGCACCTTATATTCATAGTTATCAATTACAACTTTTGTAGCTCGTTCAGTAAGAAATGTTTTAATCCTTTTTGGAAAATTGCCACTAACGCCAAACATTTTAAATTTATATAAAATTTTTGGATGAGAAACCATATCAAAGGATTTTGCAAAATCCAAATAAACGGCATCAATGTTTTCTTTTTTATTTATTGATAAAGTCCAGTCGTTAAGCGTTTGTAAAACATGTGTTACTGTTGAACTTTTATCCTTGAAACCATCTTAAAACCTTGACAAAAATTTATGGAAAAAAGAAAAGTTTGTCATTTTCAAGTCTTTCCATGATTTTACACGCAAAACTCTCTTAAAATTGTTAGTAATTTTTTACAAAAAAATTATAAAACAAATTAGAAAATGGGGGGAGGCAAAAAACTACTAATTAATAATTCATCCCCTTGAAAAACGGGACCACCAGCAAACACTCATCATCACCGTGAGTAGAATTTATCTTTAATTAATTCCTTGAGAAGGAACCAGTCAAAAAGTTTTTTACTAATTCGAGTAGTTAAATAAATTTATGAAAAAATTATTACCAAAGTAGCAGATTATAACCCTTTACTAAACAATTTAGTAGGTTAATTAATTTAATGATTTGTAACAATTTCCTGCCTTTTATTTACAAATCAATCACAATTTTCTTATTTGTTTTTCATAAAAATTCAAACTATCCGACATTTATAAATTTTAGACGATTGTAGTTTAAAAAATACATTTTTAAGGAACATTGTACGGATTTCTGGGTATATCAACAAATTACCAATTTAGCGTTTTATACTAAAAAATTTAAAGAATCTTCCCCTCATCTATTTTGAAAAAATGAAAAATTTAAGAAAAAGCGTTCCCTTTACTCTGCTTAATGCCCACCTAATAAAGTATAGGATCCTGTAGCCGTCAGTAAGGAACTTGCAACTGTAAAAGTAAAAACTTGGAGCAAAAAGTAAAAAAAATGGTTTGGGGGTGGGTTTAGGCTTCGCTTTCAGCTTAGAAATAGATTTCAATGCTTCATACAAAATTAAATTAATTTCCTTGATTACCTAAAGTTGCAAATTAAAAATAAAATCCACATAATAAATATTATGCATCAAATATTTAAATTAAAAACATAAAACAAATAATTCAAAATTATCATGGGTGGCGCGGGTGCGTCAAGGGGGCGATTTAGCCCCGTGGCGCCGCGCCAACCATAATTAGAGAACGTGGGTAAATTTTGGAATTCAGAACCTTCTTCTTCTTCTTCTTCTTCTTCTTCTTCTTATTATTATTATTATTATTATTATTATTATTATTATTATTCCAACGCTCCATCCTTAAAAGCGATATTCCTCATTCGTTGCTGATACGTCAAAAATAAACATGGACTCATAAGAAAGAAGAAGGAATTACACAACTTTCTTAGGAAGCACTTTTTTGATTTAGGTCCTTGTTATTGATTTATTGATCAAAATAAAAAATTTGAAAAATAGACAAATAAAAAATCCCAACCGCACAATAACTGCCTTTCGGCAACAATAAGGATTGTACAGAGCAGACAACCAACATCCCCTCATAGAAACCGCACAAAAAAAGCAGACGGGTTTTAATTGGTGGCAAAAACGGAACCAGTTCCCAGCGCCATCTGCTTCAACCGCCGGAAAATGGCAAAAACAATAGAGTACTTTTTTTAATTCTTGCATTACTGATGACAAAACTAATTCAAAGTTTTATTTATTAAAAAATAATAATAAGCGTCGGTGGGAGCGCCACGCGCCGGTAATTATCGGTGGTGCGGGGTGCCACACTGCAATTTAACCCACGGCACCGCGCCAACTATACTTAGAGAACGTGATTAAATTTTGTAATTCATGTTCATCATCTTATTATTATTATTATTATTTTTACTTTAAAAACTATAATTGCAATCATTGGCGCACGGCATCGCGCCAAATATATTTAGAGAACGTAGATAAACTTTGCCTGGAGCGAAACTGCACCGCACTAACTATAATTAAACAACGTGGGTAAATTTTTTAATTTAAATTTATCTTCTTCTTATTATTATTTTTTATCTAAAAAAATATATCACCGGCACCGGAATGATTATAAACATATGTCATTGCGCAGTTAAAACTATAGTTTATTAGGCTATTTTTTAATTTGATTTAATTCAAAAAAGTGGTAGACTAGCCTTGAAAAATGCTCTAAGAATAGAGCAGGAAAAAGGGGCGATTTTTCCCCAGGCGTATGTTTAGACAGAAAAGATGTAGACTAGTCTGAGATGGAGATTATGTGGACTATGGAAAGTTTGCATTTGGTTTGGCCAGCTGCTCATTAAATAAAAATTTCTACCATATGATAATGATTTGTTTATACATTGATCTAATCACACAGCACTGTTGCATTTTTTTAGTTTGATGAAATGTCAATTGAATACTCACAGCAATCTTTGACAAGCGCGAAATCGTCACTTTTTCAAATTTATAGTTGTTTCTTAAACCTACAAAAATAACCTTCTAATTGAAAAAGTGGCGATTTCGCGCTTGTCAAAAATTGGTGTGAGTATGATTTTTTCAATTGACATTTCATCAAACTAAAAAAAATGCAACAGTGCTGTTTGATTTGATCAATGTATAAACAAATCATTATCATATGGTAGAAATTTTTATTTAGTGAGCAGCTGGCCAAACCAAATGCAAACTTTCCATAGTCCACATAATCTCCATCTCAGACTAGTCTACGTCTTTTCTGTCTAAACATACGCCCGGGGAAATATCGCCCCTTTTTCCTGCTCTATTCTTAGAGCATTTTTCAAGGCTAGTATATTGTTACAAAGAAAATAAAATTTATTGGCAGCATTCCCCCCACGACTTTAAAATTGCATTTCATAAGATGAAGATAACACAGATTAGCAACTAAAAGCCTGTTGCAGAAAACGAAAATAAATCTGCAACCAACCTTTTAGCTTACATGCCTATACTGTGCGTGCAATTTATAGTAATTTTGTTGATTCGATCTTGATATCTATTTCCATAGAAATCTTTTTAATTAACACACGAAATTTTTAGTGAAAAATTTATCATTGCATTTAACAGTTAATAATCGTATTTTTTTAATTACACATTAAAATGTACACCGTAACCAATTTAAACAACTAATTTTCCACAAAAACTAACAAAACTTGCTCACAAATTTAGAGAAAACAGCACTACACATTAAAAATATGAACCAATATGACCGACATTTGAAATGGACATTTGAGTTGTCATGTAAACGAGGTGTTTATAACAAAATTCCTCATTTTACAAAAAGTTAGTAAAAACTTACTAAGTACTTAGTAACACATAATTTATGAAAAAGATTAGTTACGTTTTTTTACTAATTGTGTTAAGAGAGGAGAAGTTAACAAAACTGGACGATAGTTTTTTATTGAGTTTTTCTTCTTTTTTTAAAATTGGAAAAACTAGTACAATTATTCAGTCCGATGGTTATGTACCTGTATTAAAACTTTTTTGAAAGTTTTTCGCAAATGGATGTGACCATAATTTTGCTAATCGATAAAAAAAGTAAAATGGAAAACAGTCTGGAGTCCTTGATAATTTATTTGGTAGCTTTCTAATGGCTTTCAAATCTTAAAAGACATATTTTACTGAAAAACCTAAAAATTTACTAAATACTTAAAACCCTGCTGTATAAGACATATTTTTAAGTTTACCAATTTTTACAACATTTATAGCTCGTAGTTTTCCGTCATCCTTTGTAAAAATTGAACTAAAATATTTAGCAAACAGTTCAGCCTTTCCTCATCAGTTGCCTGTAATGTCAGTTGTTTGTCATTTTTTTACATAATAGTGAATGACAATACTGAAAGCTTGTCACTAAATCGTTTTCATTTTTAGAACGTGTTGCATTATTTCCTTTAATTAATACATAGACATTTTTTATTACAGCGTATTTATTACTGCGTTGCATCCACCACATCAAAGAAAAAACACCACATAGACTAGTTCTGAATAAGGGATTTTTACTGTAGGAAGAGGGTACAATAACCACTAGCAACAAAGGAGGAGAAAAATTGAAAAACAACAAGCAAGTAGTACATTTTACGGTTTAGAATATTTGACATAATTATTTGTTCAAAATCTCGACCCCTTCTCTTTAAATTTTTAAATACTTTTTAATATAACAAAAGCAAAAGCAGTTTTCGGAAATTTTTAGTTTTTTGCCGCTTCGTAGGTATGGAGCTCCAGGCGCGCTTGGTTTCCAGTTTTTTAATGTTTCAATTACAGAAAATGCTTAATTTAAAAGTTTGGAATTGGCTTTTTAAAATTAAAATTTTAAAATCTTGAATAAATTTACAACCAAAACTTAAAAAAACTTATGTAGGTGTGAAATTATTTTTAAAGCACAAATTTTAAGTTTATTTTTACTAATTTGAAATCATTGTTCATGAAAATGCTGTTTTAGTGATGAATTTCAACTATTGTGAAGTTTAATTTTAAAAAAATATTTAGCACAAACTGATATATTAAAGCACTTCAATGTAGTTAAACATATCATCGTGTAGCAATTTTTATGAAGTATAGGTTTAAATTTAAGAAACTAAGAAAACTAATATTTTTTCAAATTTTATTTTTTTACCCCTTCTTGTACAGGCTTTTTTTTGTTTTTTCAGCGCGCTTAAAATTACCACTAGCACGCTGAAAATCAAAATCTGCAAATAAAGACCCTTATTCAGAACTAGTTTATATGCAGTGTTTGTTGATGGTGGATGCAATTGGGGAATAATGGGGAGTATAATTCGGGGAGACATTTTATTAACGAAATTTATGCTTTATAGTTAAGATTATTGCGCTTTTAATTAATATATTAATTATATAACTTACTTTTTCGTATATTTTTTATTAAAAGTTGTTTGATTTAAAGAGAAGTTTGGTTTTTTATATCTCCGCTTTTATTCCATCTTTTTTTACCGTTTTTTTTACCGCTCCCTTCATTAAAAAATTTTCCTCATTACAGTATTTTCGGCACAGTCAACAATGTTAGTGTTTGTATACTCTATTTGTGTAACTAATTTCAGTGCAAGGTGTCAATAAAAGTTCAGTGTTTTAAAGTGTAGTTCGTTTGCTGGCGTTTACAACCGTAAAATTTAGGAGATCAGCCAGATAAATAAATTTTGGTAAATAAATTGTTTAAAATAGAAAATAATTGGCACAGAAAAAAAAACAGCAGCCACAAGCCACAAACTCTTGAGTATAAATCAATAAAAGGCATTTAAAGAATACATAAATAAATATTTAATGAAGTTAAACAAATTATAGTTAAAATCTTTCAGACTGAAATTAAGGGCGTAACCGCCCGCCGTCAGGAAGAAAAGAAGAATAAACGCGCAAGAATAAAATTAATAAAAAAACAGTTGGCAGGGATGATGTAAACAATTATTATTAAGTTGCGTCAGGTGTTTTTCTACACATGATATTTTCTTGAAAAACGAGTAGTTACTTTACTACCTTGCTGTTTTCACTCTGATAGAATTCGTCTTTAAATCTAAATTTAAACACCATCAACACAAGTGTCAAATAGATAAACAAAATATTTTTGCATAATTTTGTCGCAAACTGTATTTTAGATGGTTTATGTTTCAAACGGCATTAAATTTCTAATAATGATTGGAGTTTACATAGTTTAATATAAATAAGTGATTTTTGATTTTAAAGTATCACAAAGACTCTATTAATTACTTGGAATGATAAGCATTACTAGAACTCAAAAAATCCTTCTAAAATTCTTCATTACTGTTATTTATTTTTTGTGCCAACTGTTTTAAATTATTTCTATTTTTACGAAAATGATCGCAATATATGCGTGCCCAAACCTTTGTTTGAATAATTGTTTAAAATAAAAATACAATTAAATTGTAGGAAACAAAATATTACTTCGCTGAAATTTAAAAAAAAAACAAAAAAACATTAATTGTTATTAATTTAAATTGTTATCTGTTTGCTGATTTTTTGTAAATAGCTTTGTTTGTTAATTTGGCGCTAACTTGTGACATTTTGGTTAAAACATTTAAAAATTACAGTGTATTCCGATTCGATAGACCAATAGTACGTGTTTATAAATTGTGGTTTTATTCTCAGTTCAATATTTTCCATTTTTATAAAAAGCGTATACATTTCTTTCATGATTTCTTTGTTATAAGTTATATTTGGCAATTCATTTCTACAAGAAAACTTCAAAAAGTTATCATTCCAAATGAAATAAAGACTAATACTATATACTATTAATACTACACTATTACTGACACCATAATTTAAAAAAATAAGTCCAATTAAAAATTTTATTTCCAGTTTATTTTTTTTAATTTTAATGTATTTAAAGAAAAACTAATCAACCGTATTCACAAAACCGACATGGCCACGGCATGGTCACCACGTGGCATGGCCGCGCCGGTTTTGTAAATATCACTTAATACTTCAGCCAAAACCTATACATCCATAAAAGCGTGTTTTAAGCATTTAAATGACGATAAATAATTTTACGCACGTTAAAATCTTTATAATCAACCAAGCAGAAAACTTTTGGTTACAAAATTGGTGGCATTTTTCGAATGTTTTTAGCAACGATCTAGTAGACCGCAACATAGAAAATATTTTAGAAATATACGGATATATGCTAGCATAAAATAGATATTGTTTGTTTAAATTTGTTGTCTTTCTGTGAGCTAAACTTTTTTTAAATAGATATTCGTTTTGGGCAAGTCAAATTATGTATGTAAAAACTATAATTTTTTTTACAATTATTAAAGTTATCGTTTTTACTTCAGTTGTTTGCATGAATGTTTTATATTTCTCTAGTTTATTACTGCTATTTATTACTATTTTTTAGAATAATTTATAAATTATAATAACATTAATAATTTAAAGGGCGGAGCTCTTGAGCTTTTTCTGCTTTAATTGGCCGAGCTCCGGAGCATGATATTAAAGGGTGCAAACACCATTATGGTTGAATAATATATCTGGCTGACCTTGCAAATTAGTATAAAGACATAAAAGAACCAATTAAAATTGTGCGATTATGACGTTTAAAAAAAAACAATCAAAAACACAGAATTTTTTTAAATTCCACCTTTTCACAAAATATATACAGAGATTAAAAACATTTAACTATTAGAAAATTTTTAATCTTGTTTTAAATCAAGGGCCTGTTTCATAAAGACTTTGTAAATTTTCATTTTACAAAGCTCCGCCTATTTTTTGTAAATTACATGATAGAGGATATAAGACATGGCGAATATTGATCGGTCAGCAGAGATGAAATGACGGCTCTGCGACCAATCAGCGCAGAGCAGTGCGCAGAGATGCTCTCCCTAGATTACATTTCGAAAAACCTTTATCGTGTATTTTACAAAAAGTAAACGGAGATTTGTAAAATGAGAATTTACAAAGATTTTATGAAACAGGCCCCAGGTAATTTAATGAATAATTGTTAAAATACGGGTTTTGATCCTGAACATTAAACCGTTTTTGTTAAAATATTTACTCTCTTAAATTAGTTCGTAACTTTTTACGAACAAAACTAATAATTAATTCCTTGAAAAGGAAACAGTTAAAAAATTAGTAGATTTTTTACTAATTCAAGTAGTTAAATAAATATGTGAAAAATTTACTACTGAAGTACTTAGTACTTTAGTAATTTATTATTTACTAATTTACTACTTAGTAGATTATATGCTTTTATTATACGATTTAGTAGATTATTTTACTAAGTTATCAGTACCATTTTTCGGCTTTTTTTTAATAAATCATTCATTTGTTATTTGTTATTCCGACGTTTCATAAAAAATTTTAATATACCAAATTGATAAAATTTAAAAAAGATTTTTAATATAAAAAGCGGTTTAATTACGTTTATGCTAAGGCATGGTGTTCGGATCATCAGGGTATAATACCCACCCACCAAAATACCTCATTTAGCGTTTTTGTACTAAAAATGCGAACAATCGATGGAGTACCCACACACACCTTAGTGTTTCACACATGATTCACTGACCATGATTGCCTAAATTTAGAATAAAATTCACATGATAATAAATACATAAAATAATAAAATAAAAAAACATTAAATAAATAATTTTAAATCGTATTGTAACAAAGAAAATAAAATGTAAATGCTGCATTTTTAGCACGAATGAAAATTGGCTTTTTAAAAGATGAAGATAAAACAGATTCGCAAAAACTAAAAGTCTGTTGCAAGAAACCGATTACAATCTGCAACCATAGCTTTGGCTTATATGCATATACCGTGTGAAAATTTCGTTATGATCATTTTGGTTCAATCGTGATGCGCGAATAGAAAAATCTATTTAATTATTGCAATACATTTTAGTAAAAAACTTATAATAAATAAAGTAAATAAAATTAATACATTTAACCGTCAATGATCGTAATTTTTGTTGCTTTAAACTAAAGCAAACACTGTAACCAACTCAGTGTTTTTTAACGCTTAGATTTATGGCGTCGTTTTCGTTTCAGACCATTTTTTTTCGAACACAGGTAAAAACGACATGCACAATACAAAATTAAGAAAAACTATAGCTTTTTTAATTCATTTTGCTTTAAAAAATTTGTGTAAAAATTTACCTACCACAAGTAGCCCGTGTCAGCCATACGACTGACAAATAATTTTCCAGCATTTTTTATATTTATTTACTTTTTTTTAAATTCAACCGTTCTATGCCATTTCCATGACTCTAAGCTTTACAATGATACATCAGTTAACCCGCATTTCATTTTGTCGTTGGAGGGAAGGGTCTTTCCCTCGTTTGGTGAAAATATTTTGTCCTGCATAAAGATGTCCATGTTAATTTTTTACTAATTTCAACCCCTTATGATGCTTCTTGAACTGTAAGGTTTACCCATATTATTTCATTTACCCCAATCTTTCTGGTGATTGGGGAGGAAGGTCTTTCCCTCTTTGGCATTAATATGTTGTCTTGTATAAAGATGTCCATGTTGTTTTTTTAAATTTTCAACCCATTTATGACGTTCGCCAGACTGTAAGCTTTGCAATGATACCTCATTTAGCCCAATTTGTTTTGTGGTTCAGAAGAAGGGTACTCCCTTTTAATGAAAATGCGTTGTCCAGCATAAAGATGTCCTTGTTATTTATTTTTTGAAAAAATTCAACCCTTTTATGACATTCCGTGAAATTTAAGCTTTGCAATGATATCTTATTTAGCCCAATCCTTTTTTGTGGTTAAGAAGAAAGGTCATCCCTCGTTTTAGTAAAAAAACGTTGTCCATCATAAAGATGTTCATGTTCATTTTTTCAAAAACATGATATTCTGGCTTTAAATTGGCAAATTACTCTTACCAATAAGTTTGAACTAATTCGAAGATAAAAAATTTTTCAGCTTTCAAAGTCCATAGGGCCCTGTTTTTATGAAAACGTGTTGTCCAACCAAAAGATGTCCATGCCTTTTTTTTAATTTCAACCCCTTTATGACATTCCACTGTCTGTAAGCTTTGCAATGATATCTCATTTACCCCAATCCTTTTGCTGGTTGGGGAGGAAGTTCGTTCCTCTTTTTACTGAAAAACGTTGTCCAGCATTAAGATGTCCATGTTAATCTTACCAAAAAACATGACATTTTGGTTTTACATTGGATACTTACTCTTATTAATAAGTTCGAGCTAATTCAAAGACAAAAAATTTTCACTTTCCAAAACCCATAGGTTTTCCCTTTTTGTGAAAATGTATTGTCCAGGCTAAAGATGTCCATGCAAACTTTTTTTTCAATTTCAACCTCTTTATGACATTCTGTTGTGGTTGGTAAGCAAAGTAATTCCCTTCTTTAATGAAAACACGTTGTCCAGTATAAAGATGTCCATGTTCATTTTTCGAAAAATCATGATATTCTGGCTTTACATTGGCTAATTACTCTTTCCAATAAGTTTTAGCCAATTCTGAGTCAAAAATTTTTTTAAGTTCCAAAATCCATAGGGTCCCCTGTGGTGTGTGATTGTGTGGTGGTAGATTTAACTGTTTTTTTACCTTGTGGGACGACTATTTATAAGAAAATTTTATTAAATCAAAAGAAAATACAAAGCCGAGATACAAAATACGCAAAGACCGAATACAAGAAACTACACAAGAATAGGTTAGGTATATAAAATTAAGTAAGTAAGTAAGTAAAAGTAAGTAATTAAATTTTAAAATTTTTTTGGGGTTTTTATAGTGATAATGAACCTCTACTGTGACGTCATATTACGTCTTATTAAGTTGTACCATCACTATTACATCACTAAACGTCATTTTACAGAATACTGATTAGTAGCTGATAATTACGTAGGTGTATTAGCGTGGTTTAACGTCACGAGGTGCGTGGGTGTGATTAATTCGCAATGTCTACAATCACGAGTTCCCGGATCATTGCGTGGGCGTGCTTATTTCAAAATACTTTAAAATCTAGTTCCTGGTTTATTTTTAGCTTTGTGATCAGGGTTATTTTTCATTTGCAACTGTTTCAATTTCTATAAACAAATTCGGATATGGGTAGTAGTTGTTTATACTTTGCAAGTTGTTAATCTTTCTTTACTGCATTTTAAGCTGATGGACGGGTGTCATCATTTTTATGAAAAACTTATAAAAAGTGTTTAACCATAATTTTTGCCAGGTGATTTTAATAATATTAGACATTTGTAAAAGTTTTAGTTTAAAGAGCCAAAATTTATATTAATTTTAATATTATAATTATTGATTTCTTTTAAATATTGATTTTTTAAAATTATTGATTTCTTTTCTTTTATTTCTTTTAAATTTATAGCACAATTACCAGGAAGTAAATGCGTGAATTTAATTATTATGTATGACAAGAGTGCATTCTTTGTGTACAGAGTGTAGAAATCTTGATCTTGTTTAAAAATTATATTTGAAAGCTGTGGATTTTATCAAAATGTTGTATGCAAAGTTTAAAGTAAACTTATTAAAATTCTCAAATGTATGTTTAGCGAAATTCACGTGTTGGAAAAAATTAAAAGATTAGATAAATTATAAGCGATTTATTTTGATATAAACTTAAATAAACTTAATAAAACATTCAGATGCAATGTTTGTAAAAATTAAATTTGAAATGCAAAATAAAGTTTTCAGTAATTTTAAACTCATTAGCAATTTACTAATATATATAAATATTTCAACATGCATACTTTTTTAATACCTATATTATAGGGCATATATAGAAAGAAAAGACATGCAAACTTGCAATGTAAAAAAGCCCAATCAGTACAAAAATATAAAAGAAAATAAAAAAAAAAAAAAAAAAAAAAAAAAAAAAAAAAAAAAAACAAAAAAAAGAACCCAAAAAAAAGAAAAAAAAAAAAAAAAAAAACAACCACTTTTTCTTTATTTTAGGCAAAAAACATTCGATATACCAGCAGTTTTTTCTTAGGTGATAGCGATCTGGACGACGACCCCCCCTCACCACCCCGCCGGCGAAAGATCACCAGCGGACGGACGGTCTCATCGGACGGACGGGGTCATCGGACAGACGGGGTCATCTTCCGGCCGGTCCTTTGCGGACCGGTATGACCGCCTCCTACCGGCCTTTTGAGTTTTTCCAGACCGCCTAGGCGGGCCTGACCGCACCACCGACCCGAATACCGACCGGCCTACCGAGGCCTAGAACGGCCTACCGACCGCTTACCAAACGCCTACCAAACGCCTACCAACCGGGCCACCACCGACCGGCCACCAAGAAGGAAAATACTTTTCAAAAATTATCTAATAACAGAATTTTAGCATTTTTTACAATGAGGTCTTGTGATATTTCAATTTGTTTATTATCATACTTCTGCGGTGGTATGCTGAAGGTTTAATCCGACTTAAAATTAATTTTAGATTAGCGATTGTCGACACACAGTGAACATACTAACAGTATTGATTGAATAATCTAGGTTAACAAAGTTAAGAGATTTAATCTTAGATTAAATCGTCATTAATTTAAGATTAGCAGGAAAAACCGGAAAATTTAAGATTAGCAGGAAACACCCAAAATTGGATCCTTAATCCACCTCTGGAGGTGGTTTAAAAATTTGCGTAAATTAACAATTTAATCTCGAGTTAGTGACGAATTAATCTGAGATTAGGTTTAATCTGAGATTATCACCTCAAAATTTTTTTAGCTTTAAAATGTCATATAGTATTTGTGATTACGTCATATAAGTTTTGCTCCGTGGGATAGGTTGTCGGAGGAGCAACTCCAAAACAGGGCTTCAAAATGAAGGTGCGAATATGGCTAAAAGAATGCCCCTCCTGGGGGTTATTAGAAAGGCTGGGCGCGTTACTAGACATAAATGGGGGCGTCCCTTTATGCCCGCAGACACACATCAAGATTATTCAATCAATACTGTTAGTATGTTTAGTGTGTGTGGACAATCGCTAATCTCAGATTAACTTTAACCGGTACTCTACATGCCCCTGTGCTATGCGTTCTAGAACTGTTCGGAACAGTTCTAGAACCTGTTCCGAACAGTTCTAGAACAGTTCTAGGACTGATTTGCAGTTCTCAAAATCAAAAAATAAATAAAACTCCGCAAATGATATTTAAACACATAAAACAACGGAAATACACAATAAAATCACGTGATAAGTGTTGGAAAATGTTTCGGTGACTTTTATAATGCACCAAAGTACAACTTCGGCATTTTCAAATGCCGAATTTCTCACAAATTTGGGCAAACTGGAAAGTACACCGACACCGTCCGAACAGTTCCGAACAGTTCCGAACTTAGAACTGTTCCGAACAGTTCTAAAACGAGTTAGAACTTCCGAGTTAGAACTGTTCCAAACAGTTCTAAAACTGTTCGGAACAGTTCTAGAACCTGTTCCGAATAGTTCTAGAACTGGACCGGTTGAGTACGGGTTAAGTCGGATTAAACCCGCAATTGTGTAATTTTAGCACACATATTGCTATAGTGTAATTTCGGCACACATATTGCTGTAGTTTTTTGTTCTAAACTCTTTGAAACCAAACAACTGTTAAAACATAGCAGACCCGATAGCTCATTTTGAAGCTTTCACGATACTGCGTTGCATCACAAAAATTTCACTGTACGAAAGTGGTTTTTTTACTTAATTAAATCAGTTTTTAAAAAAATGGAAAATTGCCGAAATTAAATGTGTGCATTTAATTTCAGCACTTTACAAACAATCGATTGTTTCTCAGTCAAAAAAATCATCATTTTCAAAAATTTAAAAGCCTATCATTATCTCCAGACAGTTTTCTTTAATTTAAGTTTCTACTTGTTGTTGTTGTTCAACGTGTAACTGTCAAAAAATTACGGCTTAAATGCCAAATGGTATCAAAATGAGCAAAATTTGGGAAAAAAGTGCATTTAATTTTGGCACTTTTTAAAACGACCCCCTTAATCGAGTTTAAGTGCAGTGCTATGACCCCTACACATTTCAACGTTGTCTTTTAACTATTTACAACTACAATTTAACACCGGGCACTTAATTCAAGCCGTTTTTACCTACAGCAATATGTGTGCCGAAATTACACTATAGCAATATGTGTGCTAAAATTACACAATTGCGGGTTTAATCCGACTTAACCCGTACTCAACCGGTCCAGTTCTAGAACTATTCGGAACAGGTTCTAGAACTGTTCCGAACAGTTTTAGAACTGTTCGGAACAGTTCTAACTCGGAAGTTCTAACTCGTTTTGAAACTGTTCGGAACAGTTCTAAGTTCGGAACTGTTCGGAACTGTTCGGACGGTGTCGGTGTACTTTCCAGTTTGCCCAAATTTGTGAGAAATTTGGCATTTGAAAATGCCGAAGTTTTACTTTGGTGCATTATAAAAGTCACCGAAACATTTTCCAACACTTATCACGTGATTTTATTGTGTATTTCCGTTGTTTTATGTGTTTAAATATCATTTGCAGAGTTTTATTTATTTTTTGATTTTGAGAACTGCAAATCAGTCCTAGAACTGTTCTAGAACTGTTCGAAACAGGTTCTAGAACTGTTCCGAACATTTCTAGAACGCATAGCACAGGGGCATGTAGAGTACCGGTTAAAGTTAATCTGAGATTAGCGATTGTCCACACACACTAAACATACTAACAGTATTGATTGAATAATCTTGATGTGTGTCCGCGGGCATAAAGGGACGCCCCCATTTATGTCTAGTAACGCGCCCAGCCTTTCTAATAACCCCCAGGAGGGGCATTCTTTTAGCCATATTCGCACCTTCATTTTGAAGCCCTGTTTTGGAGTTGCTCCTCCAACAACCTATCCCACGGAGCAAAACTTATATGACATAATCACAAATACTATATGACATTTTAAAGCTCAAAAAATTTTGAGGTGATAATCTCAGATTAAACCTAATCTCAGATTAATTCGTCACTAACTCGAGATTAAATTGTAAATTTATGCAAATTTTTAAACCACCTCCAGAGGTGGATTAACGATCCAATTTCGGGTGTTTCCTGCTAATCTTAAATTTTCCGGTTTTTGCTGCTAATCTTAAATTAATGACGATTTAATCTAAGATTAAATCTCTTAACTTTGTTAACCTAGATTATTCAATCAATACTGTTAGTATGTTCACTGTGTGTCGACAATCGCTAATCTAAAATTAATTTTAAGTCGGATTAAACCTTCAGCATACCACCGCAGAAGTATGATAATAAACAAATTGAAATATCACAAGACCTCATTGTAAAAAATGCTAAAATTCTGTTATTAGATAATTTTTGAAAAGTATTAAAAAACTGCTGGTATATCGAATGTTTTTTGCCTAAAAACTGTTGTTGCCAACCTAAAACTGTTTTTTGGAGTTGACAAAATAATATTTTATCTTAAATTACAATTATGACAGGTACCTTTTGACAGTTTATTTTTGATATGAACAGCACGAGGACATAAATAAATATTACTTAAGATAAATAGCATATAATATTTTGTTAGAAAATTAGCTAAAAAATAAAAAAATTAGAATAAATTTATAAAGCAAACAGCTATTTTTTCTGATTTTATAACTAAAAGGTAAGCCAATTATTATTTAAGATAAATAGCATATAATATTTTGTTAGAAAATTAGCTAAAAAATAAAAAAATTATTTTTTCTGATTTTATAACTAAAAGGTAAGCCAAAAAGTAGAATAATTATGCAGACGAAGCTGAAAAAATTCTTTTAATGAACTTAAACAAATTCACGTCTATGTCGTCTTCTTTTGGTTCTTCCTCTTCTTGAAGTCGGACCTTCTTTCAGAGGTTTCCCAAAAGCTTTGGGCATCTCATAACACAGAAACCAAACAAGATGCACTATACCAACGAAACTTGCACCCAGCCACAAATTAATAGCGCCACCAAGATCATTAGAAAAAGTGTTAAAGTTGTATTTAAACTTCTGAATTAGGGTGGTATTCTGCAATTTTTAAACTTAATGTGCGATATTACACTTAAAAAATCACACCGATATTCGGTTTCATTAAATATTTGTCCAATTTTTCTTGTATATGAAAATAATTTTAACTATTGAACTGATGTTCAAAAATATTATTTTATATAAACAAATGAATACTAATACTAATAAATTAGGTATGTTAAAAAATAAAAAAATGTGCAAAATTCACATAATTTATAATTACAACGTGAGATTCAAATATTTCAAAAACTGTATATACTTTTGAGGCCAAATTTAAAAGGTTTGTTTAAAAATGTTGGAATATATTTCCGGGATTTAATCCCAAACTTCTATTGTAAGCAGATCAAGCTTCGATATAACTTTATTCCGATGTGCAACTATGTGCTTCTTTTTCACAGGCTTTTAACGTAAGTGCTGTGAAAAAGAAGCGCGTAGTTGCTTCGAAAAGCGAAATAAAGTTTCATTGAAGCTCCATCTGCTTACCATAGAAGTTGGTCTTAAAGCCCGGAAATATATTTCATTATTACGCATATAGAATCTCGAAAACCATTAAACTCTATTTATTGTTAAAAAATGATTGAGAAAGGCGACAAAACGTAAACTTTAAAACGTTATATCTCAAGAATGGCCAAACAAATTTAAAAAAAAATATCTATATCAGTGTGTAGCTTATATTTTTAGCTTCCAGTTGAAACTAAAAAAGTAATAATGTTCGTCACTGACACCATTACGGTGTAAAAAATCCTGGGCCTCAAAAAATCAAAACTTTTTTATTACTGCGAAACAAGAAACGCCACATGGTCATCCGTTTTTCACGTTAGCTCATCCGTTTTTCACGTTTGTAATGGTTTGAGAAAAAATTTTGAAAACATTTTTGAACACCTCTGTTTAGGGGGTCACCCCCAAAAATGTTTAGGTTAAAACTTCTGGAAAAAAATGGCGTAAATTCGGTGTATAACTAGCGTTGTTGCTAGCCACACCCAAAAAGCATCAAGCATTCTTATAATTAAGTGGGCCCCATATTAAAAATCCGTAAAACACCTGAAAAACCGGCCGCCGCATTCAAACCGTGATAAAAACTCATCGTTCCAATCGTGATTAAATTTTTAAAGGAAACTCAAAAAAATATGATTTAACAGGATACAAAGCGGCATTTTTATCTCGTAGTAATAAAAAAGTTATGATTTTTTGAGGCCCTGGTTTTTTCTCATCGTTTTAGCGGTAGTAATGGCGTCATAGATAAACACAACTTTCTTTTAGTTTCAAATAATAACTAAAAGTCTAAGCTACACATTGATATAGATTATGTTTTAATTTGTTAAGATATGTCATTTTACAATTAACGTTTTGTCGCCCAGTCTCACTCATTTTTTAACATACTAGTTTTATACTTTTTAAATATAGGTTTATAAAAGTCACGTAAGCAGATATTGAGGGGTTGGAAAGTGCGTTCGTTACTGTCAAATTGCCTTAATTTTTTTTGGAAAAACGCACAAAAACGCTAAACGCCGTTTCATACCCGCATCCGAGGCAACTTCTTTTTCCCAAAGGGTGGTCTTTTCTGATTGGTCAGCGGAAGAAAATAAGTTGGGGGTAATTTTTCGTTCGGCTTTTAACTAAGCTATTTCAAACGTTAAAACAGTACAACTTGTACACGATGTCACTAGAATCTTTTAAAAACGCAAAATTTTAACAATTTTTCAACAAATTTAAACGATTTTGCAGTTTATGCGCTTATTTCTTTAAATTTATTGGATTTGTAATAATAATAGCAATAGTACTTTGTTTTGGAACTCCTGCGATTGCGAAAGTACAGTTTAGAACCTTGATAGCCCACCCTGTTTTTGTGTTAATCAATTGAAAAACTTTTTATAATTTAACTTTTTATGAATTTCAATTTAAAAATCTTTATATATTTATAAAATTATATACTGCAAATAGAACCGTTGCATATAAGCTTGAAGTCAAAAATAGGAAAGGTTAGAGTGGACTTGTGATGTTTTAGGAGCTTAGAGTTTCAAGAAGGAGCTCCGAAGAAGCTGTGGTTTTCTCACCGGAATTCCAGAACTCTCTACGAATTTGCACATTTTTCATAAAAAATTAAATAGTAATGCTAGAATTATTTTTTTATGAAATTTCGAAAATTTTTTTTAAACAGATATGAAAATGTGTGCAGAATAATTAAGAACATATTTCGAGTTTAAATAAGCTTTAAATTGCTCATTTCAGCGGCGGAGCAACGGAGCTCCCTCTGTTTTAAAATCGCCGGAGCTCCAGGGAATGGTATTGAAGAATAGAAACATCAACAGCGTGAAACTTAAAGCCAAAAGTTTATAACCCTAAATTCAATACCTAATCCAAAGGAAAAAGGTTTTATGTTTTTAAGGAAAGAAACCGGAAGTTTTTTGTACATAATATCTTAAATATGTAATATATCTAAACAATCAAGGTTTTATATTGAAAAGAAAGTTACCACCCAATATCCCGAGTTTAACCCAGGTAAATGACATTTCAAAATCTAGGGGGGTAGAAGCCCCCTAGCTTTCTAGGGGGTCGACCCATGGGTGGAAGATTTTGAAACTTAGAGGGGGGTCAGGTAGGGTCCAATTTCCGAAGAAAAATACGTTTAAACCATTAAAGGTTTACTAATAGTGTTTTTATAAGATAATACTACATTTTATTGAGTAAAAAGCAATATTGGGTTAGTTTGGGTTTATTTTTTGGTTTTAAAATACATATACCCATTAAGAAAACTTTAAAGTACATAATTAGAAAAAAACTGTTTTTTGCAATGTCATACTTTTCATCACTTAAATGATTATTTATTTAAATAGAGGATAGTTTTTATCTCGTG
>JASAMX010034358.1:0-30998 GCA_030248175.1 Microlaimidae sp. YZB2_3
TCAACGTGCCCTCCCCCATTAGATTAGCTGTATAGTTTAGTTGCTGTTGTATCTTCATCTAGAGCTCTCGTGATTCTCGCGTGTTTCTTCTCGGCGATGATAGGCGACCCCTAAGCGATCTTTCCCAAAAACCCACCAGGTGTTTCTTTTACGCTCATCATAGATTCGTGGGCGTGGTTTCAGCGAAAACGAATAACATTTTTAACATCGATTCTAAAATGAACGGGGTGGGGATTGTTTTTTTGCATTCAGCCCGGAGAAGAACATAAATGTAACGTTTACTAAGTTGAAAAAAAGTAGTTTTTTTTATATGGTTTGGTCGAGCTCTAGCTCTGTATCTCTGTACAATTTTAATACTTACGATTATATACACAAACCACCGAAGCTTATGTTGCTGTTTTTTTATTTAGCTCGTAGTATTTTGTATATCATTGAACATATTTATTTTTAAAAATAGCCATCTAAATTCAAGCTACAAAGATAAACATTTGTTTTAACCTTTGACAATTAATTAATACTTAATTGGCAACTGCAAAAAAAGTGGTTCGTATAGCTTTCAGTTAAAATTTATATATATTTTTTTTATCTTTGTTATATTATTATTGATTGATTAATACGCGTAGTAAACAAAAACCAATCTCTTTGTGATAATCGAACAATAAGAGTTCAAGAATCATGCCTTGTTGATGTTTAAAATATTGCAAACTGAAACATATTCTTTTTTAAATTCTATATTATAATATTTAATCTACACAAACAAATTAAAATTTTATTGTGACTGTTTCCGCAGCGTTAGGTTTAGTTACCATATTCCTTACCCCTTTGGAATTTTTTCGCGCCAAAACCGCTGCAAATCCGTAGAAAAGATTCCGCGCCACCGCTACTCGCGTCGAACCGCGTCAAAACGCGGTTAGACGTGAAGTGGCGGAGAATCCCTTTTGCGGATTTGAAGCGGGAAGAATCCGAAAGGGTTAAGTTACCGATAAACCGAAACCCCACTTTCCACCCAGAGACTCGGAGAAAGTTGTAAGCAGGCTTGCCCGGGTAGGTCCGAGATTTCTAATTTTTGTAGGGTAGCACGCGCCAGGCTAAGTTTTTAAAAATGTTAAAATAAAAAAAATTTAAAAAAAAAAGGAAAATGAGAACCGCCTAGGACAAACTGTAAAAATTGCGGGTGGTATGGCTAAAAACTTCCTGTAAATTTAAGTGCTTTTAATAAGTTTTGGATAAAAATTTGAGCTTCGAAAAAGCTCGGATAGCAGAAATCTTTACTATTCTGATATCAAGCAATGGAATTGATATAAAATAAGGGAAAGGGAATTGATATAAAATATGGGATAGGAGTACCGTTGTGGTCTTTGGTGGGCAAAGGGGGGTTGGGGGAGTTATACCCCCCAAAAAATCCCGAATATAGATGACATCCCCCTAAAATTTGGGGGTACCCCGGACACCCCCCCACTAATATTTGGGGGATCCCAGTACTAATAACGCTAAAAATGGGCTATTTTAAGCTATACCCCACAAAATTTTGGAACACCCCCCCCCAAATTTCGGAGGTCGGGTATAACCCCCCCCAAAAAAAAAAAAATGCGGGAGGGGGAGGCTGCCCACCTATGGTTGTGGTGTGGTACAGCATGCAAGACTGCATGCAATATGTACGACGTTTTAAAAATATATAAATCATCCGTATGGCTTTTTTTAACTTTTAACCCCCAAAAAAATGCGGGAGGGGGAGGCTGCCCACCTATGGTTTTGGTGTGGTACAGCATGCGAGACTGCATGCAATATGTACGACGTTTTAAAAACAAATCATCCGCATGGCTTTTTTTAACTTTTAAAAGAAGTTTAATGTGTAAGCAGTCAAGAACTTTTTGCTATATGTTTTGTTTTTAAAATTTTTCGATTGCTGTTGTCTTCTGGATCTGTTGAAAAAAAAACCTTCGCAGCAGAAAACTTTCATAATCTCAAAACAAACCTCACGGGAAGTTTTCGCTTGCCTATCTGTCGGGTCTATTTGACGGGTTCTTTTTCTGTCGCAATGGATTATTAAAGGTAAAAACAGACGTGAGAAGGATTCCTTTTCTGCGCTCTCGCTGTCGGTGAGGCTTTGCATGGCCGTTCATGCGCCCTAACAACAATTCTTAGGTACATAAAGTATCTGGCTTAATTTCGGCAAACCTTAATTTCGGTAATTTGTAAAAATGAGTTTAAACCCTAAAGTAATGCAAATGTGACAAAAATATAATATTTTTGCATTCAAATTTCAAAAGTTCAATTGGCTCAATTGAAAGAACCGGGAAAACAAGTAGAAAAATGTATCCGAAATTATCTCTGGTACCCTAACATATATGCCCTACTGCTACTGAAATATTTAGCTTGTATTAGATTATGTCTATAGCAAAATTATTAGTGCGAATCTAGTAAGCCTTTAAGTCGCATTTGTTTTTTGTCTGTATAAAAAGACAACTACCTACCATGCAGGGGCGTAGCCAAGATTTCGGAAAGGGGAAAGGGTTGTACTCCATACAAATTTTTCAAAAAGGGGGGTTGTACTAAACTTTCAAAATACCGTAAAAAAACATTAAAAAAAGGCAAAATTTTGGCGCTTCGCGCTAGGGATTCTTTTTTGTTGTTATTTGCATTGTTTTTTTAGTAAACTGAAAAATTTCCGGTTTAAAAAGGTATAACATTAAAAATCGTGCGATAACACGAAAAATTTTGAAAATTGTCTTTGAAATTATTAAAAACATCACTAAAGGAAAGGATATAAAGTCGAGCGCTGAGTGGAGCGAAGAGGAAATTTTTTAAAAAAGAGCAATTTTTTTAAATTTGTTCTCTTCGCACCCCCAAATTTTTACCTTCGCCAACCCAAAAGGGGGGGGGGGTTGCCACCCCTACAACCCCCCTGGCAACGCCCTTGCTACCATGTGAGTTAAGCATTGTTGGGGAATCGTTTTCAGCTTACGAAATGTACCGTCACAAAACAAAATGCGTTACCGTTGAGTTTCGGATTCGGGCTTTATAATATGTATAATATGAACGAAGCTGTTAATGAACGAGGCGTATGTCTCTGAAATACCAAGCAGTATCTCGTGGGTGTAGTATAAATTAGTTTGTAATACAATTATTATTACCACGTGACTAAAAAATCATGATAATTTTATTCACTACAGTTTTGGTACAACTGCAATTGGGAAACTTTCGGTCGCATTTTGTATTTACAAAAAACTAGCAGTTATCATGTAAATAAAACCCGCGGTAACAACTTTGAGTTTATAAACTTCCCAAAACCAAGGATTAGATTTTTTCCCTTTGCTTTCCGAATCTGAGGTTCGTTTTCGTTTACAGATGGGGCGGTTCTAGCTGAGCGAGATACGTGGGATTCGGTGGTTTGTGGCTGTCGACTGGGCTTCACTCCGGCGATTTTTCCGCCGGGTTGTCGGGACGTGCGTGTACGCGGGGGCGTAGAGGTGCCGACACTAACAGCTAACCGTGTGGCGCTCGGTTGACGACGACTGGCCTGGCTTAGGAAAGGGGGGGGGGAGGGTAGGCGGAAACGGAATGGAAACGGGCCGCCGCCGATACCGGGGCTGTTGGGGGGAGGGGGGGGGGGGAAAGAGGCGGCCGAGGCTAAATCAGTTCCCATCCCACCCCGTTCCGTTCGCAAAATTGGCGGCTCTGAGGGCGACGAAAACCGCCCCCACCGCGACCCCTCGCCCGATCAACCGCCCTCCGCCAAGTGGATTTTTGGCCGATGAAGCCGCTTTTTTCGTTGTTTACCTGGATACGAATAGGGTTCCCGCTTTACCTAAGTGTAAGTACGGAAGGATATGAAGTAAGAAAGAACGGAAGGGCTCAACGAAGCTCTTTTGGAGCGGGTTATTTCCGCCGAGCGGAGGGGCGGCGGTCGCGGACGAGACGGCCCGGGCATCGATCCGGGCTTTTTGCACTCGGAAACGAAACGGCGTCGGCGGGTAGAAAGATATCGGGACCTTATATTCCTCGCCAGCTTTTCCATTCCCCGGATCCCGGCAGCATCGACAGCGCCGAAATGCCGGAGCCGTGGCTTGGGGGGAGTCTCCCCTCTCGATTTTTAAAGGTCGACGATTAAGGAGCCGAAGGAACATAAAGGCCGAGCGATTTTTGAGAAACAATTTCAACGCACCTTCAGTCTAAAAAGCCCGGTCTCGATATTCCTACCTTCCAATATCATGCTCTGGAGCTCCGGCCATTTAAAGCGGAGGGAGATCCGAAGCTCCTTAAATCCCCTTGAATGAGCGATTTTAAGTTTGTTTAAGCTTGATATAATTACTACTTTTGTATTTTTAAGAATATTTATATAGCGTTTTAATTAGGTTTTGAAAAAAAATTAATATGCGCCTGACGAAATAATGCGCCTTAAATAGTTTTTGCGAAAAAAAATGCCAACCGAGAAGAAATACACTTGATTAGATTAAGTAGCTAAGTAATTATTTTAACTTGCTAATCAGATGGTTTATTTCTTAAAGTAGAATAATTATATGTAACTTATATTCATGGTATGAAAAGAATAAGTTATACAGAATAGTAATACTTACTTCTGAAGGTTAATACTTAGATGTAAATTTTTTTTTTAATTTAAATATTTCTTACAGTACACATCTCATTTTCACTAATATTATCAAAAATATATGATGTTATTATATTTATTATACTTATCTTTCCGATACAATTTTTCCATTTGAGCTCTTTGATTAGCAGAGACAGAGTGAGCGTGATTATTATTTTTTAAACTAAATTATAAAAAGATAATAGAGAAAAACATGACTTGACGTACGGATTGATGTAGTTTCATACTTTCTTTTTTTATTGTTAATGAGAAATGGTGAGTTTAAATTATTAAGAATATATAACACAACAGATTGTCCGACTGCACACTAGTGTTCTGAACAAAATTTTGCCAGAAAAGTCGCTTATTCTCAAACTGTCTTTTTTTTATTGTGCAAAAATAATCGCAGTGCGAAAAAAGCAGTATTTAATGCAAAGAAAGTCGCTATTTTTTTGCAAGAAAACTACTGCGTTAAAAATCACTGCGTCAGAAAATCGCGGATATTTGCGAGAAAAGTCGCACAAAGTTAGTGCGACTTTTCTGACAAAATTTGGGTCAAAAATTTGTGTACACTCGGACATTTTCTTGTGTTATATATTCTGGATAGTATTTATTTGTGAATAGCTTTTTTTGCAAATCTACTTCTACTATTTATTTAATTATCCAGTGCATTTTTCTATTTGACTCTTTTCTTGAATATTATTTTTATCTTTCCTGCTCGCTGATATCAAAAATATATAACACAAGAAAATATAAATTTCTGAACAAAATTTTGCTGAAGTCGCCAATGCGAAACATGTATTTTTTGTTGTGCGATAATAATCGCAGTGCGAAAAAAATTGCACTTAATAAAGGAATGAGAGACGCAATTTTTATTGCAAGAATGCGTTAAAAATCGGGTAGACACTGGCAGAGAATGGAGAATTTAAAAATGCTAGAAAGTTGCACAAACTTGCGCATTTGCTATTTTTCGAGCAAAATTTTGGTGAAAACTTCTGCGTGCAGCGGAAATTCACTATGGCTATAAATTCTTGCTAATATGTTTTTGTGTGGAATTTTAAAAACTGGGGACATTATCATAGGTCACCGACCTTCGACGGCTCAGGGGGGGGGGTCCACACCCCGGGGTGTGGAGGTTTTTTACCACCAGGGGGGGGGGGGGCACACCCCGGGGTGTTTTTTTGAAAAAAAGCAGGGGGGGGTCACACCCCGGGTACCATTTTTTTGACCAAAATTGACAATTTTTTGACGAAATTTGACCATTTTTTAAGCATTTTTTGGGATTGTCTAGTTAGGGGGGGGTGGTCAAAAATGGGCCTTAGGGGGGGGTCAGGGGTTCAAGGGGTCGATGGGGGGGGGGGGAGGGGTCAAAAATGGGCCTTAGGGGGGGGATAGGTCTCAGAGGCCGTAGGGGGGGGGTGACCCCCCCAACACCCCCCCCCCCTTCGGTGACCTATGGACATTATTGTTGTGGTGCCTAAATTTTATAAGTTAGAAAAAAATGACAAATATAAACCGTGACAGCCGCTATTTGATAAACTATCGCGATTTTGTAAATTAAGCTTTACCTTCTGCTGATCCACCATAGGTGAACAAAGGGGGGGGGGGAGGGGGTAGGGTGGGGTCCACGTCCACCCCCCCTAGCCTCGAATTTTTGGGGCCCCACCAAATTTTAGAATTTTTTACCCCTGACCTCACTCTAGATTTTGAAATCTGACCCCCCCCTCACCTCTCGAGAAAAATTAAGTACTTTTTATATACTAAATTTTCTTCCAAAAACGTAAATTTTTAACACAAATTCATGTTTTTACACCATTTTTATACCTAAATATCGCTTTTTATTCAATAAAATGTAGTATTATCTTATAAAAAAACTATTATTAAACATTTAATGGTTTAAAACTATTTTGTTTTGAAAATTGAACACCACCTACCTGACCCCTCTCTAGGTTTTAAAATCTTCCACCACGTTCGACCCCCCTAGAAAGCTAGGGAGGTTCAACCAACCCCCCTTTGGACCCCCTCTTAGGTTTTGAAATGTCATTTACCCGGGGTAAACACCCCCTAGCTTTTTGACCGTGTTCATCTATGTGATCCACGGTTAATAAACAGCCGAGATTATAGCATTGCTGAGCTGAAGGTGAGAGAATACTTTAACTTATGCAAATTATTTGCCTTGGCACAACTGTTATTGCGGATTTTATTAAGTTTTATCTTAATGTTATTTGTGTTTTCGCAACCTGATATTTTTTTGCGATTTAAAAAAAAATGCCGCACACACGTCTGCCACTTAGCATTACATTATATATAGAAATATAATATGATTTTATATATACGTTCTCTTTTTTTTTCAGGTAAACCGATGCCGAAATGGCGGCCGATGTGACCGCTCCTCAACTCTCTCGACTGGCTCCGAAAACAGGGGAGGAAATAGGTGCCAAAACGGTCCGCCCCCACGCCGGTCCAACTCAGCACATCATCCAAACACCGGCCCCGGACGCGGAACCCTTGGTCAAAGCGTCCGCTAAGGAGGTGGAGGGCGCCGTACTGCAAGTGGTCCAGGTCTTCAGCAAGCCAGAGCCAGACCGCCAGAGGCTATTCTGCGCCGTTTTGGCTGCCGTTTCGGGGGAAATGACGATCAAGGTGAGGCTTAGGCTTAGCCCTTACATATATAGGTACATATAAAAAGAGAGTAAAACTGACTTAAATCAAGCCAGCTTTAATAATTTCGGCCACATTTTGCGCCGTTTTGGCTGAAGTTTCGGAGGAAATGACGATCAAGGTGAGGCTTAGGCTTGGCCCTTACATATATACCCATAGAAAGAGAGTAAAACTGACTTAAATCAAGTCAGCTTTAATTTCGGCTAACCGAATGTTATTTTTGCCATGCGGAATAAATGATAGGTATAGATTTACTTAGCCTTACGCAGTTCATTTTATTACTTTGCACACGGCAAAAATAAAATCCGGTGGCAGAAGTTTTGGCTGACTGAATTAAATTACCGTACTTTAACCCGTTCCCGTAATTGCCTTTTCCTCGGTTACAACGGTGAAACGTTCGTGCGACCTATGTCATACTTCCGTCATACCTATTTTTTTGCGCGAGTAGTCCCCAGTGAGCGAGCAAATTGAAATGGTTAAAGCGGTATGGTGGCAAGGCAATCTGCAGATTTTTGTCACGGATACAGCGTATTACGTAGGATATTTCATGTTGCAAAAATTTGCATATTGCCACCGTACAGCTTTAACCATTTCTATTCGTTCGCTGACTGGGCACTAGTCGCGCACAAAAATCAATCGAGATGAAAGTTGTGTTTTGGTTTAAGCGATTGGACACACAGACTTAATTTCACAGTCTAAATTTAGAGAAAAAATGTTTCAGTTAGATATTATTTTAGTACAGCGGTAGTCTTTACGTTAATCTTACAGCGTTAGTACTCTACTTCACGCGAATAGTTTCCCATATGCACCGTTTTAGTACTCTACATTTGTTGCTGTCTGAATACTGCAAGAGATAGGCATTCCAGTATCTACTGAAAGCTTCGATAGTTTTTTGCGCCAATTATTTATTCTGTTTGGTCCTGTTATATGACATTTCTAACGCTCAGATTGCTAAAGAGCTATTTTATTTCTACTAGTGACTGATGATCCATGGAACTCAGAGCTCTGGAGCAACCTCTGCAGCTCCAGAGCTCCGCCCTACTTCTTGTTTTAATAATGAATAAATAAAAACAAATGCCATCAAATAAAATATTTTGCAAAATTAAAAAAACATTTTTCAAAACAAATTTCCTAAACTAAAAAAAAGTATTTAAAAGGGTAAAAATAGTTTTAAAATGTGGATAATATAATGCTAATTATAAAACATATTTCAAGTTTAATTAAGCTAGAAACTGCTCGTTTAGAGTTCTAAGCTCCGGAGAACCCTTTCTTTTATATGGCCATGATATTAGAGGGTAACAAAATCACTAATACCGTGCCTACTGATGTTCCTAGGAGTCCAATGGAATGCTCCGCAGATCCGGCCATATAAAACATTGGGAGTACCTTTAAATGAATAATTTTAAGCTTATTTACCCTTAAAATATGTTTTAAAATATTTTATTTGTATTTTTAAGACTATTTTTACCGGGTTGAATTGTATCAGTTTAGAACGCAATGCTTGACATGACATTGTTTTCATTTTTAAAAATTATCCATAAAATAAGCACAAAAATGGGGCGGAACCAAGAAGGTAGGGAGCTCGAGGGTTTCGGGGTTATTCCTAACCGTGCGTTCATTACAATATTATTACTGTATTATACTATTACATTACAGTATTACGATAGTCAAAACCCTTCCATTTAAACGGAACTTGTTCAGTGTTAATATTATTTACAGAGTTATAACTATATAGAATAACTTTTAGCTCTTTTGTGCTTATGAAAAAAGGAGATCTTTCATACATTGGAGATTAATTATTTCCTAAGCATTAATTGGCTAAAAGTGATTCTATTAGCTCCTTCCACATCCATTTCCACAGAGCAAAACATATATGACGTGATCACGACTGTAAGACATTTTGAGGGTCGTTTGAGGACATATTCTTCTTCTTACTTTTTCTTAAAATCCTGACGTGATTATTATTATTACTATTAATTATTACAATATGATTACAACAATACAATGTGTTTAGGAGGCGTCTTCCTTCTATAAGTTCGCGACGAGCACTATGCACCCCTACGTGCACAGGGCACGGGCAGTGCTTGGAGACTGCGCCCCGGCAATGAAATCCGCCCGGACCGGGACTTACGTCATCAGCGCCAACGCAGAGCAGTCCGCCTCCTCGGGCGCAGCAGGGAAGGAAAGCCACCAACAGACGAACAACAAGCAGACGAACAAGCCGGTCACGCCCCCCACGGCTACCAAGCAGCTCCAGCCCTCCTTGCTCTTAGGGAAACTGACCAATAGCAAAGAGCCGCGGGAGCTGAAAATCCCCGCCCACTTGAAGAACTTGAAGGTTGGAGTGAGAGTTGCAAAGCGACTCCTTATTATACTGAATAAGCAAAACAAGGCATGAGTGTAAGTTAAAAAAAAACGTTTCAAATGCAAGTGGAGTTTTGTGTTATCCTCAGGTGGTTAACAAAAAAAAACAGCTACTAGAAGTAATCTCATTAGTTGTTACGTTTGGTGGAGTAAATAGTTTAAGATGAATTGATTAAAAGATGATTTCGATCTGGGTGAAATTGTAAGGGTGTTTAAGTGACCACTCGTTCTTTAAGAAAATATCACGCAGGAGAACACTTGACGCAATTTAATAATTATAGATTATATTACCAACCACTGACGACAACCTATTTTTGTTTTTGTGGCTTGCGCATTTATTCTTTAACGCCCTCAATTTCAGTCTAGAAACTTCCATTTTAGTTAAATACTATTAAGTTAAAAAAAATACTGAACTTTTTTGAAATTATTTTTGCAATCAAATATTTAAAGTGATAGTTTTGCGATGTTAAATTCAAAGTAGTGTTAATGATAATTAGCATTAACGCTATTTAACTATTTAATTAGAGATAAAAAGAAA
Organism: Microlaimidae sp. YZB2_3; assembly: GCA_030248175.1. NCBI lineage: Eukaryota > Metazoa > Nematoda > Chromadorea > Desmodorida > Microlaimidae > Microlaimidae sp. YZB2_3. The sequence continues at coordinate 10,152 of JASAMX010034358.1, forward strand.
AGTAAAGATCAAATAAAAGGTAATTTGATCCAATTAGGGTCATCGTAAAATACAGTAGAGTGTTCTGCTGTTTAAAATGGCCGTTTTCGAAAGAATTTTTCTCACTCCAACCGTACTTGAAGCCGGTGGAAGCTCGAGTGGTGGAAGAGTTGATCACCAACAACATTTTCCTTCGGGACACGACGGCTCTAGATGCAGTTCCGGCCCCGAGGGAGGAGCACGCAGCCCGCTCGCGCGACAGCCCATCCTCCACTGGGCCCGGGAAGCCGTGGGAGACGCCAGCCCACACAGATTCCAATTCCGCCATCGAGTCAACTAGTCAAGTACGTATTTTACATTTAGACAGTTGATAAAAGACGGTAAAGGAATTTCACATAAAAAACACTTTTGTTTTATTGAGTGGCTAAGGGCCGGTTCATACTTATGACAAAACATCCTTTGGACAAAGTCCAAAGGACAATTTTATAAAAGCCAAAACGTCCCTTGGACAAGCCAAAACGTCCTTTGGACTTTTGCCTTTGGACGAAGTATGAACGCTAGTTAGAATTTGTCCTTTGGACAAAGTCCAAAGTACAAAATCTAAAGGGAAAAGTCCAAAGGGTCCTTTGGACTTTTGCCTTTGGACGAAGTATGAACGCTACTTAGAATTTGTCCTTTGGACAAAGTCCAAAGTACAAAATCCAAAGGGAAAAGTCCAAAGGACAAAAGTATGAATACGTTGTCCTTTGGATTTTGTCCTTTGCACTTTTTCCTTTGGACTTTTCCCTTTGGACTTTTCCCTTTGGATTTTGGACAAAGTCCAAAGGACGTTTTGTCATAAGTATGAACCAGCCCTAAGATAGACCGTTTGATGGTTTTCTACTGTTTATGAATGCAAAAAACTGAATGCATTACTTAAGGAAATTACGCAATTCCGTGCTAATTTTGGTAAATATTGCTTTGCTGCCAAGTCTTAAATTAAGATGTTTGGTTAAATTACTTCCAATTCGTAAAATTATTAGTGATAAATTTGTTTATAGCACAGCAGAGTAAATTTGTGTTATTTTATTTTTTGCCTAATTGTGTTGATTGGTTAAGTTAACAAAATCGGTTTTGTATCAAAGCTAAACAATCTATTTATTTTGATTGATGATTAGCCACTTCAATTGTAATCGTATTGTAGTTTTAATCAAAATTTCAGTTATACTCTCAATATTAATATTAAAAAGCTAAACAGCCAAAGTAATCTTTGACTGTTTAGCGTGTTAATAAAGTGTTTAAAAATTAGTGTTGTAAAAAGTATTGATTTTGAATTATTTTAAGTAAAAGTAAAAGTAAATTGAAAAATTTTAATTTAAGTAAAGTAAGAGTAAAAGTAATTTGTGATTTTTTAATTTAAGTAAAGTAAAAGTAAAAGTAATGGTCAAAATTTTATTTAAGTAAAGTAAAAGTAAAAGTAAGACCTATTTTTTTAAGTAAAAGTAAGAGTAAAAGTATAATAAAAGTAATTTTGAACCGGAGCAAAATACCGGTTTTTGGAGCTCCAGAGCTCCGTTCTAAAGTTTTTTTGCTAATTTTATGCATAATTATCATTTTAATAAGTTTTTTAGTCAAAATAAATGGTTTTAGCGTGTTAGCGGCATAAAAAATTGTCTTTTGCCATTTACTTTACAACAAGCCCACATAGGAAATCAACCCATTGAAATTACTTAAGCTTTACTTAAATTAATTTAAGTATTTGCAGTGGAAAATCCGAGTAAGAGTAAAAGTAAAAGTATTTGAAATTTCAAAAGTCGAGTAAGAGTAAAAGTAAAAGTATTTGAAATTTTAAAAGTCGAGTAAAAGTAAAAGTAAAAGTAATCCAAAATCCGTTACTTTTATTACTTTAAGTAAAAGTAAAAGTAACTTTTTACAACACTATTAAAAATGCTTAGCACTGTTTGGTATTATGTTTTCTATGTAAGTATTGTGCGGAAATTTTCATAATAGCTTTTTTTTTTGAAAAGCTCAAAATAAGTTTTCACAAATTTTAAAATTATTTAGCAGCATAGCCGAAAGACACACTTTATAGTCTTCAAAAAACCAAAGGGCACCTTTGCCTAATTTAAAACCATTTTTTTGAATGCTTATCACGATGTTTTTGATGTACAATTTAATTTTATGGGATTTTTGTACTTAAACTTAACGGATAACAAATATTATACAAAATATTGTATTTTTAGAAATCAAACGCACCAGAGTCGTTTGCATTGGATCTCTCTAACAAAAATAGAAATACGGGCAAGAACACCTCGGATTCCTCTAGTCAGATTCTAGATCTAAGCACTAAGTCAGCGCCACAGGCCAAAATTCAAGAGACACACGGGTTACATACGTCCACAACGTTGCCGGTCAACGATTTTCATTCCAGTCAAACCACAGCCACAGACACATCGAAAACACTCGTACCTCAGGTAGGCGAAAATAGTCTTACCTCATTTAGGGCTTTTTTGTTTTACAATACACTATTTAGCATTGGAATTTTTTTAATTAAAAAAAATGCAAATAAAATATACATTTACTTTGTGTGCATGTTTTTTTTGTTAAAATACTATTATTTAGTTAATTTAATTTGAACATAGTATAATAATAAATTTTGTTGAAGGTGGAGAACACGGAGGATGCGGCTAGAGAGGTGTTGGAATCTTGCCAATTTTCGGAGGCTGTAAAAATGGGCCTCTTCCTGTCGATCGCTCAGTATCTGAATGGGGAGCTGAGCGGGAAGAGTGTGGCCCAGGTGGCGGGGCTGGATTACGACACAGTGCTCCCCCTACTCAGCCACGCACGCAAACTCATGGGCAGACCATGCGGTAAGATTTTAACTGTTTTTTTTTTGGGAGGAGGGAATGAAACTGCTGCGTTGCGCGCGGAACACCTTGTGTGTCACTTGTCATTTGAGTGGGAATCAGCCCTGAGGTACAATTAAGAGTTAAAAATTGCATTTTTAGTACCTACTGAAAATTTGAATAAAATTTCTATTTCGGTTGAAACACAGTGATCCTTTAATGTTGAACCGATTGAAATGAAGTTTAAAAAGCTGTAGCCTTGGTGCGGATGATTTTAGATAGTAGGAAAAAAGGTTTGGTAGCTAAGGAACAGTCTGCTTCGGGCGATCTATCAATTTGAAAGTGCTTGCATATACTGCTTTACGAAAGTTTCGTAGCTGAGTAGTTTATAGGAGTATAGCAGAAAAGAGAGATGTAGTTTATAACTTTCTTTGTAGGCATCTTATTTCTGAGACATCAGCAAAACCGAAGTTGTTACGTTGTTTATTTGGTTTTAGCATATTCAGACAGTAACTTGTCTATCCAGCGGCGGCTGAGCGGTAGTTTCTAACTTTCTCTTTATAGGGCATCTTATTTTAGAGACATCACCAAAACGTGATTTGTTTGGTTTTAGCGTCTTCAGACAGCGACTTGCCTATCCAACGGCGGGAAAGCGGTGAGTCGGCGGAGGCGTCGGACCCTGTAAGCGCCGCCTGCCGTCGGGTCATAAAAGGCAGCAATTACCACGGGAAGAACAAGGAGCGCCTCTTCCTCGCCCTCATGCAGACTCTGAACGGGGAACTGCCCCTGACCCAGGCCGCCGCTCAGAACAGCGTTCCCTTCAGCACCCTGCACCCCTACGTAAAAAAGGCCAGGGCCGTACTTGACAACCCGGAATTCATGCCGGGATCCCGACATAAAATCAAACCCAGGCGGAGCTTCTGTTCGCCGAAACACAGGTACTTACAGTTGCGAGACTAACGATGTTCCTGTCGCAGTATATGATACTCCAGAGCTCTTTTTGGTGAAAACGGAGCTTCGCTATTTAAAATGAGTATCTTAATCGAAAGCTTATGTAACTTTATAATGTGGTTTAACTTATTTACCTGAAGTTTTAGACGGTTTCTTGGAATTTTTTTATAAGTTAAAAAAATATTTTAGCTCATAAAACATTTTTTTAATATAGGGTAACTGACTTAATTTCGCCCACTTTTTTTATTTTTTTGGATAAGTTTTTTCTGGTTTTTCCAATCGACCCAAAATTTGGTCTAAAAATAAAACGATAGCTATTTTTGTTATTCCAGTGCAAAATTTTTAAATTTCTGTTACACTTAAAGATCAGTGGAGGTTTAAAGTTTTGTTTTTATAGTGGCCGTAATTAAGGCGCGAGCCATTAACTTCGGCCACCTAGAAAAAACTGGCTATAGCTATTGCCAAAACGAACAATAAAATTTTTAAAGGGTGCAAATTTATCCTTAGGTATTGTTCTTGGTGCATATAACTTAATTTTTTCCCGTTTGCAAACTTAATAGTTATTAGCAAGACTTTAAATAATTATGTCAAAACCTTAAAAAACAAGTTTTAGTAAACTGTATTTTTTTGTTGAATTTTTATTTTTGGGTTTAAAATCCGTCAAAAAAGTCATACGAGCTAAAAAAAATTCTTTATAAATACGGTAGTACGATGATATTAAAAAACAGCAAAAACTGCAGGCTCTTTCACCAAAATTTTAAGGTGGCCGAAGTTAACGGAATCTTAAAATGCGCAGTTAGTTAAACGCATTGCAAAATGATTTTGAAGAAAATATTAAAACATGAAAATTAACAACTTTGAGCCTTAAATAGAATATGTTTTAAGGTTATATAGTGCTTCGTTCTAAATTTCATGCAGTTTAAACACAAAGCAAAAATTAAGAAAATCACAAAAAATTCACTTTTTGCATAAAAATTTTGATAATGCAGAACAACAAAAATAACAAAACTTTTGCGAAAACACTTTATTCAACATTAATCCAGTTACTTTTGTGCTAGTTCTTTTGTGTTTTAAAAATAAATCAATTTTCTAACACCCTAAATTGGTGGCCGAAATTAAGGCCTGGCTGAAATTAAGTCAGATACCCTAATGGCATTACTCTTTGATTAATATTAATGCAAAATAAAGTGCATATCAGGACAGGAGCTCTGGAGCTCGAAAACCGACGCTGGATTACTTCACTGGTAACTTTTATTTATTTATTAAGACGGCCAGGCCGTCTTAATAAATAACGTGACGTTACCGGGATTTTGACCTGGGGGTTCAAGGGGTGGAGCATACATAGGCACGGGGGGAAGGTGTTTTGGGGAGGGGTTAATCCCCCCAAATTCTGAGAAGGGTGGTTTAACCCCCCCACTCAGAAGTGGGGGGGGGAGAAAAGGTTAACCCCCAATTTTTGAAAAATGAAGAAAAAAATGTCTTTAAAATGACTTCTAACTGCCTCCAAACTTAAGTTTTGAGTTCAAAATGAATGTTTTAAACAGTAAAAAGCTCAAAACTGCTATAAAAAGGGCTTTTTGACCTAAAATTAGCATTTTTTACTGGCCAAAAAGAAACATAAATGAGTTGTAGTTTTTTCAAGTGATTTTTTCAAACTAAAATTTTTTTTACAGTGACGGCAACTTTTACTTTGACGGAAATTTTTTTCCTTCAAATTCGTAAAAAAGCGTTTACTGAAATTTTTTTTGTTTACTTTTTTGTAATGTAGTATTCTTGGAGAGTTTGGAAACTGTGTAAAATGTTTCTTACAAAATAAATTGTTTATATCGTTATTACTACAGCAAAATAAGGCACAGTAAATATAAAATACACGTGAATGTGACTCGTTCTGAAGTTATTAGAGTCCTGATTTAAATTTAAAACGAGTTAGAGTCACATTATGTTTTATACGAACCGTGGCTCATTTTGCCGTAGTAGCGACGATATGTTCAGGTCGGAATCTATCTAAAACAAATCGTCGTTACTACGGCAAAATGAGCCACTGTCATTATTAAATACACGTAACTGTGACTCATTCTGTAGTTTATAAGATCCTGTTTTAAATTTAAATTGAGTTACAGGCATAGATGAACAAGGGGGGTAGGGTGGGGTCCACCCCCCTAGCCTCGAAATTTTGGGGCCCCATTAGAAAAAAATCCAGGGGGGCCCCCTCCCACCAAATTTTCGTATTTTTTACCCCTGACCCCCTCTAGATTTTGAAATCTGACCCCCCTCCCCTCTCGAGAAAATTTTAAGTTCTTTTTTTATACTAAATTTCCTTCCAAAAACGTGAATTTTTAACACAAATTCATGTTTTTACACCCTTTTTATACCTAAATATCGCTTTTTGTTCAATAAAATGTAGTATTATCTTATAAAAAAAACTATTATTAACCATTTATTGGTTTAAAAGTATTTTGTTTCGGAAATTGGACCCCACCTGACCCCCTTCTAGGTTTCAAAATCTTCCACCCCGTGTCGATCCCCCCCTAGAAAGCTAGGGAGGGTTCGACCCCCCCCTAGGTCCCCCCCTAGATTTTGAAATTTCATTTACCCAGGGTAAACCCCCCCTCCTAGCTTTTTGAACGTGTTCATCTATGGTCACAGGTACACATATTTCATACGAACTGTGGCTCGTTTTGCCGTAGTAACGACGAAATACTTTTGCAGATCCGAAGCTATCATTTCCAATATCAAAATAACGGGTCATGGTATCGAAAAGCATAGCGAGGTGAAGTTGGGATCGCCGCTTACAGTGAAGACTTCGTCAGATATGGACGCGGCGGACGACCAATCACCGCACAGTCCGCCACTGCCCAAGAAGCCCAAATTCGGGCACCGCGGCAAGCCGCAAGACGCCCTGGCGGATATTAAGAAACTGACGCCCGATGGTGAGAGTTTCTCTTTATTATTAGGACAAAAACTATTTTGATTCGTATGTATATTTAATTTACTTTAGTCAGTCAGCATGACCATCACGTACATTTTAAAAAAATAAATAGCAATAATTTGGCATTTTTGGGCATCGTATTTTATGGACATCAAAACAACAGAAATTTCGCAGTGGGCACTTTGCGATCAAATGAAAAAAAACTGGTCGCTTCGCTTTAGTGTTTTTAGATGCCATAACCACACCAAACAAACATTGTTTAGAAGAAATTCCACACGATCGGAAACTTGGAACCGAAATAATAAAAGCAAATTTACAATATTAATAAATAACTTCAAAATATTATGCTTCGGAGGTCTGTAAATGATAACAGTCATAATTATTGATGAATGAAATACGTTTTAAGTTATATTAGCCGCAATTTTAAAGTTTCGAAAAAAATTAGTGGGAAAATAGGTCGAAGCTTCAAGGGGTGTTTACGCGTTGTTTTTAAACAGAATATTACCACAAGACAGAAACCAAAAAACTAAAATTTTCACAATGTTTTCAGTGGTTTTGCACGCTGTGAACCGAGCCGTGTCCAGCTGCCAGTACGACGATCCCGTGAAAAAGGAGCGCCTCTCTGCCGCTGTCATCGAAGCTCTCAACGGGCGCAAAACCATGAAATCAGCCGCTTCCACGCACGGGGTAAGTGGGGCTTAACCCTTTCTGATTTCTCAGGCAGAAAAAAGCGTCCTTAACACAAGTGAGAATCGAGTCGGATCTGAATTCAGTCTAGTCGGCTAAATTTGGTTAGCAACAATAAGCCACCGGCCGGACGCGAATCCATGTGCGCTTAAGACGCGGTAAAAGTCAGTAAGGGTTAAGTGAGATTTTCTGGTTTTTACTTCAGGATTCGCTCGTTTTAGTCTTCGCATTACAGGTTATCCATTCAAATATTCCCAGTACTTTCACTAGTCTAAGGTTCAAAAAGCTGCACGAGGGAGGTTTGTGTCATAAATTACGGGGTAACTAAATCGCGATAAATTCAATAGGATAACCTTGTATGCATAGGTGGGTAGCCTCTTGGATTTTTTTTTTGGGGGGGTATGCCCGACCCTCGAAATTTGGGGGGGAGGGTGTCCCAAAATTTTTTTTGGTGTATACCCTAAATATCCCATTTTTAGCGTTTTTAGTACTGGGACCCCTCCAATTTTAGAGGGGGGGAAGGTGTCCAGGGTATCCCCAAAGTTTAGGGGAGGGTGTCGGCAGTTTCGAGATTTTTGGGGGTATAACCCCAACCTCCCGACCCCCCTGCCCACCCATGCTTGTATGCAATGAACATAAAAAGGGAATTCCAGATTTTTGGGGGTATAAACCCCCAACCCTCCCCCCTGTCCACCTAGGCTTGTATGAAATGAACATAAAAAGGTTCTGAATTTTCTGGAGGGTACCTACTGGTACTCCCTTTGGTTTTGACTTTTGATGTTAGGTTTTGACTTTAAATTTGATTTTGAATTTTGATTAGAATCCAAATTTTTTTTAAACTCTGACTTTCCGTTGTCAAACAAACAATATTCAGGTTCCTTTTACCACGCTGCAAACGTACTTCCACCGTTCCAAAGCCCAGTTGGCCCGCGAGGTGGCCAAGCGGGGTCTCTCCGAAAAATCCCCGGAGCAGCTGCATCGGGACGAGGCCCACAGGGTGGCGCCCTTGTCTCTGGTGATGGACATGAACCCGCGAACGGAGCTGCGACCCCCAGAAGGCGCGGTCCGCTCCCTAAAACGACCCATCGGCGGGTTCAACAACTCCTTCTGGACCAAATTGAAGCACAAGCAGGAGCAGCGGGAGATGAGCATGGGACCCGAGGACAATAACTGCACCTCACCGTCCAGCTACGGAGACGGATCAGAGTCCAATTTCGGTAAAAAAATATTTAATAAAGGAATTGAACCTGAACTTCCAAAGTCGACTGTGACGCGCTATCCATTACACCACACGACCGAACAATGAAAAGCAAAAAAATATCGCTTTTTATTAATGTTTGTATGTTAGGTTCATATTCCTAATGTAAAGTACAAAAAATGTTACCAAAAATGGTGTGCTGGGTGCACTAAACAACGGCCGTGTGGTGTAATTGATTGCACGAAAGAGCCGAAATTGGTGGTAGCTCTGCATCAGTCGCGTGCTGGTTATAAATAAGTGTATTATTATTAATTTTTTAAATTCCATAATTTGTATTTTAATTTATTACAATAGGTAATTAATGGTGGTAATTTTTAGTATAGTTCTGAATAAGCGTCTTTTACTGTACGAGAGAGGGTACAATAATTACTAGCGCCAATCATATGTAGGAGTTAAAATTGAGAAACACCGAGCGACTTGTACATTTTACGGTTTAAAATATTTCAAATATTTATTGGTTTAAAATCTCGACCCCTTCTCCTCAAAATTTTTTTAGATACTTTTTAATATTATAAAAGCAAAATCAGTTTCTGGGGATTTTTAGTTTTTTGCCGCTTCGTAGGTACGGCGCTGCTGGCGCGCTTAGTTCCCAGTTTTTTAATGTTTCAAAAGCCCCCCCACCCAAGACACCCACCGCCCCCAAAACGCAGCAAACAGAACCACAAACCCCCCAGCAACCCAAAACCACCACCAAACACAAAAAAAACACAACACCCAACCAAAACACCCACACAACCACCCCCCCCAACACCAAAAAAAAAACACAAACAACCAACACAGCCAGCCACAAAAACCAAACACCAAAACCAACAAAAAAAGAAAAAACAGAACAAGAAAACAAATAAAAACGAAGAAGAGACGATAAAAAAGAAAAAAAACGATAAACAAACAAAAACCTAGAAAACCCTACACTATAAAAAAACACAATTTAACCCAAACAATTCACAAAACCCAAACACACACAAAAAAACCACCAACAAAAACAAAAAACAAAAACACCCAAGACATAAAAAATATATAAACCCATAAAAAAAACCCAAAACAAAAAAAACAAAACAAAAACAAAAAAAAACAAAAAATACAACACAAAAACTAAACAAAAACAAACAAATATAAAAAAAAAAAAAAACCCAAAAAAAACAACCCACAAACCCCCACCCACAACACCACCAAAAACCACCAACACACAAAAAAACAAACAACAAACCACCCAAAAACAAAACCAAAAACAAAAACCAAAAAAAACCAACCAAACCACAAAAAACAAAAAAACAAAACAAAACCACACAAAAACAACCACAACAAACCCCCCACCAAAACAAAAAACACCAACCACACCCCCACCCACCAAACACCCACCACAAACACAAGCCACCCCCCATCCCGCCCCCCTTACAGAAAATGCCCAATTTAAAAGTTTGGAATGGACTGTTTAAAATTAATTTTTAAATTTTAAAAGCTTTACAACCAAAACATGAAAAAAACCTATGTAGGTTTAAAATTAGTTTCAAAGCACAAATTTCAACTTTGTTTTTTGCTAATTCGAAATCATTATTCTCAAAAGTACTATTTTAGTGATGATTTCTAACTATTGTGACGTTTAATTAAAAAATCAAAATTTATATAGCACAAACTGATATATCGTAGTGAAACATACCATCGTGTAGCAATTTTTATGAAGTATAGGTTTAAACTTAAGAAACTAAGATAACTAAGATTTTTTTAAATTTTATTTTTTTCTTTTTGTACCCTCTCTCGTACAGTAAAAGACGCTTATTCAGAACTAGTCTATATAATTTAGATATGAAGTCGGTAAGCGGGAACTCAACTCGCGCAGACCCCACGCCGGTACCCGAGCCACCGACTCCGCTGGTGGGTGCCAGTAAACGAAAACCGAGAAAAGTGATCCGGCAGTGCGTCACCCCCTCGTTAGAAGTCTCGTCGCGAGCCGAAGAAAAACCCCCACCAATCAGCGGCGAGGAAACGGCGGCAGTGGACCAATCCGCTTCCGATCGCGGCGCCGAGGAAGCGAGGGCCCAAAGCGCCGCCAACCCACAACTGCCCAACACCCCGGAAGTCAGTGTAAATGACGCCTGGTCAGAAGAAGACGCCTTTTTTTCAAACGGCACTTTCGGAACCGGGGCAGTAGCCGCCGATAGATTTCTGGACGATTATACTCAGGTGGGTGAGGCTAAAAAAAACTCGAAGTTAGATATCTTTTATTTCGAGGTTAATTAGAAGTTTAATTAGGGATTTATGTTTGGTATGAAATAAAAAATTCAAAACAGAATGGAAGACAATAACATCATTACTAATACAACATTAAGAGAATCAACTAGCTTTAATCATTGTGACATTGACTCATATTATATATTATTTTATATAATTTGAGTCAGAGTTATATGATGGCGATGGTATCAGTGGCGTGCCCAGGGGGGGCAGGGACGCCCCCCCCCCCGAAATCCGGCGAAGCCGGATTTTTTTGTAAGGGGGCCCTTACGTTTTTTAAATTTTGGGAGAGAAAAATTTTTTTCTTTAATATTAATACAGAAACTTACCTGATGCCTTCCAAAAGCATATTAATAGTCAAAAAACCTAAATTTTCCCGTTACGCGGGTAGTTTAAATTGACAATTTATCTTAGTTTTTCGATTTCAAATCGATTATCCTGTTCAGTAGTTAAGGCATACATGTTTAATAAAACTACTATAACCCCTAATATCCTTTTATTAACGTTAAAACACATGTTTTAAATGTATAGGTATAAAAAAACCTTAAAATTTGTAATAAGTATCATCTGGAATTAAAATTTCTATTGTATTTTAGCGCCTTAAATTCAAAATTTTCTCCCTTGGGGGGCGTTCTGCCCCTCAGACCCCTCCCTGACAAGGGGCTCTGCCCCTGGACGCCGCTGGGGGCCTCTCGCCCCTCAGACCCCCCATATCTGGGGGGCTACCGCCCCCAAACCCCCATTTAGGGTTAGTATTTACCCCCCAAGATCGCCCCCCCCTGAAATGAAATCCTGGGCACGCCACTGGATACTATCTGTCTCGTGTTAATGTACTCACTATTTAGTAGGTGTGTGTTAAAAAACAGAGTCCGTAGAATTTTATAACGATTTCGACTTATTCTGTCATGGTAACGACCGTTTTAAATTACAATTTTTGTATTATTACGTGATAAGTTACACTTTCAAATTAAATACCCTAAATTGTAATGCTGCAGAGCCCAGTTATTTCAGACTGGATAGAGCTCCGGAGCTTCACCTTTTAGAGAGCTGAATTAATCTTGAAATATGTTTCAAGTTATTTTTGCAGCTTTTTTTAGAACTACTTTTTTAACGTTTTTAATAATTATTTGAATAAAACTTTTGAAAAATTAATTTGACTTTAAGTACTTAGTAAATTAACACAAAAATAAAGCAGAGTTCCGACAAAGTGGGCCTCTGAAGTTCCGATGCTCGGAGCTTCGGGGAGATTACTAATAGTCAAATATATTCATTAGTGATGGGCAGTTCCGGTTCCGGATGTTCCGGGCAAAATTTGGAATTCAGGTTCCGGTTCCTGTTCCGGATTTTTTTAAAATTTCAATTTTGGTTCCGGATTTTTTGAGAATCTCAATTCCGGTTCCGGTGTTCCGGGGGTTTCACAGTGTGATCGACAGTTCCTGTTCCGGATTTTTGAAAAATCTCAGTTCCGGTTTCGGTGTTCCATGGGTTCCGCAGTTCCGCCCATCACTATTAGATATATATTCATCACATATAGGAAAAATATAATATAATTTTTTCAGCGACGATGGGGAAAATCCAAAGAAGAAAAGCCGATTGTTGTCGAACCGGAAGCTCCAGAGGATACAGAGGTCTCGGACATAAACGACCAAGAACCGGGAATAAAACCGGAAATGGAACCAGAAATGGAACCGGAACTCGAAGAGGGCAAATCCGAAGTCAGCAAGGATCACAACGAGCAACTGAAAAAGTTGATAAAGCAGTCGCGTAAGTTTAGCGATTTAAACAATAGGACTAAAAATAGTGTTTAGGGCGGAAAAACAGTTGTTTAGGAAATATTTACAGAGTTTTAGCGAGGAAGTTTTTTTGCATGGTCAAAATGTTCATAACCAGCGCTTTTTCTATATTAAAAATCGAATTTTACGGTAAATTTTTTATAGAATTTATATTTTTATTTTTATACATTTTTAAAACTATAAAACAAAAAGTATCAAAAATATTTAGATATAATTTTGTAATTTAGCTGGTGATCCGTACTCATTGACGCACGAAGATGCAGTTTTAAAGTCCTTGAAAAGCACACAATACAACGGATATCAAAAGGATAAACTCAAGCAAGCTTGCCAGTTGGCCGTTGAAGGCGTACTTAGTATGAAGGTAATAAAATATTATAGTTTAATATTTAATTGACTAAGTGTCTGCCATCTGTATTAAATTTTTATAATATTACTAATAAACCATTAATCACATCACTAAAAAATTAAGAAGATTTCTGGGAAAATAATAAATTTCTGGGAAAATAATAAATTAACTTTCGTCATGTTCAACTTACCCAAACTTATTGCTGTCGAAATTTCAGTATAATCATAAAAAGTCTTTTACATTAAAAAAGTTTGTAATATTGTCAGTTTTTTTTTTCAGGAGGCAGCTCGAACTCACGAAGTGCCATTAGGAACTTTGCATACGTATTTTCATCGCGCTAGAAATCTACTGTACGCGGCAGAGAATGGATTAAATCCCGACGACCCAAAAGTGACGAGCTTGATAAACAGGTGGCGTATAAATTCATTTTTCAAATTTTCAATTGTCGTCATGTCAAAATAGCAGCGAGAAAAAAACGAATTGTATATCTGGAATTCGCGACCCTTGAAATTTGGGGAAGTGTCCCAAAAAAAATCTTTGGAGTATACCTCAAATACTGCATTTTTAGCATTTTTAGTACTGTGACCCCTCAAATTTTAGGGGGGTGTCGGCTATAATGTGTGTCTTTTGCCAGCAACCAGGGTTTCGTTCAATCCTGGTTTGTTCCGTCTGGCACGCTCCTCGCCTTGCTCACCCCCTCTTCCCACTCCCGGAGGAGATTAGCCACCGCTGCGGGGTTTGTCCAAAGGTCTTCTGGTCCCAAGGTTGTATTAATGTGTGTGCATGTGAAGAGATGTTGTGTTGTGTGTGTTTGTGTTTTGTATAGCGGGCAGTTTGGTGATGTGTATTGTGTGGTATTGATTTTGTGTAGGTAGAGTAGAGGAAAAGAGATTTCCCCGCCCTGAGTTGGGCAAGGGTTCTCCTGACCCTGCGAGGAAGATTTTCTTCCTCGTTGCTTATTGTTGGTGCTTTTCTTTGAAATATTGGGTTTATTGGAGTGTTGTTGATGTGATTTGCGACTGTGTTTGTGTGAATTTGTTGTTTTAGTGCTTTGTAAGTTTTGTTGTGTATGTCTGTTGGAATGTTTGTTGTGTAGTTGTTGTTGTGAAATATTGTTTGCTTTTTGAGCCTGCTGGGTGCAGGTTGTTGTGTTAAGTGATTGAGTGGGTTGTTTGTGTACATGGCTGCCAATTTTGCTTGTTTTGCGTGGAGTTGAATGTGTGTTGCTATTGGGAGGACTTTAGCCTCTGTGTGTATGTGTGTGTTTGTGTCTGTGGTGTGCCCTGTTGCGACCCTGAGAGCAGTGTTTTGTATTGTTTGCTGTTTGTTAATTTGTGTGTTTTTGATGTTGTGGGGCCCCAGACTGTACTGGCATACTCGATTATTGGTCGAGTGATTGCCTTGTATTGTATGTGTAAGTGAGTGTCTCTTTTGGTTTACCCCGCGATGTTGCTGTGAGTGCATTAATGATTTTGAGTGTTTTGCGTGCTTTGCTGTGCGTATTTGCGATGTGTGTGTTGAATGTAAGCTTGGGGTCAAAAGTGAGCCCCAAGATTTTTGGGTTTTTAGTTGTGATGAGTGTTGTGTTGTTTATTTGTAGTGATAGTTGTGTGTTGTACTCTGCAGGGTCTGGTGTGAATAGTGTGGTTGTTGTTTTACTTGCATTTAGTGTGAGTTGGTTGTTGTCTGTCCATGCTTGTATTGCGTGTAATTATGGTTGTATTTGTTGTTGTGCTATGTGGTGGTTTGGGTGTGATGCGTATATTGTGATGTCGTCTGCATATGTTATGATGTGAACGTTCGGTGGTGGTGCTGGAATGTCTGCGGTGTAGATGTTGAATAGTGTGGGTGATAGACAAGAGCCTTGTGGGACTCCTGTTTTTATGAGTTTTTGTTTTGATTTGTGATTGTTGTATGTGGTGTATGCTTTGCGGCCTTTGATGTAGTTGTTTATGAATTTTGTAATTGTTGTTGGTATTTGTGTTTGTGCGAGTTTGTGTATGAGTGTGTGGTGATTGACAGTGTCGAATGCTTTGGACATGTCCAGTGCTACGACGATAAAGCGGTGTGGTGGTTTTGGTTTGTTGAAACCTGCTGCTATGTGAGTGTAAAGTGTTTGTAATGCTGTGTTATGGAGTAACAACATCCAGCAATGCTTCGTTTTCAAATCTGGATCAAAACAAAACCAGCTACAAACTGGCACCCGTGATTGTCTTTTCTCTGGTTACGACGGCAAAGAGTTTTTGTAAATAAATGTATTAATTTCCTATATTTTAGCTGGTAATCAGAGTGCGTTCGCATGGTCCGCACCAGGGAGAAAGGGCAATCACGCGAACGCACTCTGATTACCAGCGAAAATATCAAGAATTAATACATTTTACAAAAACACTTCTCAGCGGGGAAAAGGCAATCACGGTAACGGGTTAAGCTGAGTATTGCATAAAGCTTTGTAAGCTCTGGTGATTTACCCCTCAATATTAGGCACCGGACGTTCGGTCAAATTAAATAAAAGGAACTGCGATGCTCAGCCCCTCAAATGAAACCATTTCCAGCTTATTTAAACTTTAAATTATCTTATCCAGAATTTAGGACTATTTTTAAACATTTTTAATAAGTTTAAAAAAAATTAGTTCACAAAAATTTTTATTATTTTTAAATTAGTGCAAAAATAAGGCGGTGCTCCGGGGAACATCACTACGGTAATATAAGTCTCTAAAAAATCTAATAAATAATTTAATAAAATGTTAAAATTAATGTATTTTAACTAAAAACCAATTTCTAGCGATGGGCGGAACTGCGGTACGACCGGAACACCAAAACCGAAATTGGGATTTTTCAAAAATCCGGAACAGGAACCGGAACCACAATTCCAAATTTTGCCCGGAAAATCCGGAACCGGAACTACCTATAAAACTGCAAAACTTCCCCACCCGTAATTGAAATTTTTCTAAAATCCGAAACAGGAACCGGAAACGGAAATCCAAATTTCGCCCGGAACATCCGGAACACGGAACTGCCCATAACTACCGATTACTGTTACCTCTGCACCGTAATGAGCCAGAAAGAGAAACAAAAGGGGTCTGTAAGACAATCCCAGCTCACACTTGGGACAGTAGACATCCTTTTCCGACACACTGAATTCAAGCTGATAAACGCAAGATCCCTGTGTAACAAATTTTATTATTATTAGTATAATTATAATAACAACAATTATAAACTGTAAAATACCAATATACAATTATAGTTTCTTTAAAAACTCAACGTTAAATGACAAGGAAAAGTTCTAAAATTTGAGAAGATAAATGAAATTCAAAAGTTTCAGGGGACCTTAGATCATACATGGACATGGGGGGTGGGGGGTTAACCCCCCTCAAATTCTGAGAAGGGGGTTTAACTCACTCAGAAGTGGTGGGAAAGGTAAACCCCCCAATTTTGGAAAAATGAATAAAAACAATGTCTCTAAAATGACTTCTAACTGCCTAGTTTTGAGGTCAAAATGAATGTTTTGAAGAGTAAAAAGCTCAAAAATGCAATAAAAAGGGCTTTTTGACCTAAAATTCGCGTTTTTTAACCTATTTTTTCTTTAAAATCGAAAAACGATATGGGTAAAAGGCACTCCAGAAAAAAAAACGATATGGGTATTTTGCGTTTCTCGGATTTTAACCCCCCTAATTTGGGGTTTAACCCCCCCACTCCGGACCAACTGGCCCATGTATGCCTTAGACGCCTTGTTTTTTTCAACACCTTGGCGCCTACAAGTTTTTAAATGGTACCATGGTACTTTGCTATTTCATTATATTATTATACTTTTGGAAGTAACATGGTGTTTAAAACGAAGATCGACAACTATTAGGATTAAGCTGTATTGACCAAACCAGAGTTTTCAGGGTTTTGAAAAAAAGGCAATTGGAAAGACAAAAACAACCTATTGGTGACAGTAATAAGGGGGTTTTGATAGTGAAGTAACACTGTTATTTTAAACTGTAACTGTAATTAGGGATTGTAACTTGTAACCTGTAAATTGTAATTTGTAACTGTAATTGTAACTATCGCAAAGTTGAAAAATAGAAAATTAGTCATATTGTTAACGTTTTGTTATTTTTATAAGTTTAGTTTTTAGTAAAGTTTATTCCATTTACTTTAATTTAAAACGATAAATAACAATGATTATAATAATTTGTGTGTGATACATTAAGCCAACTTGTTTTTAAACTGCGTTACATACAGCTTTCATGGATGCAGTCTCCTAAAAAGCATTTTTTATCAGCAGGTATCTTTTTCGCGCGTCTAACCATCAATGCTCAAAAACAGGCGAATGTCGAAGTGACATTGTTGTGTAATAACTCCCGTTGTAAGAATGTTTGAAATTTGACGCCTTCACAAGTTCGAAACTAAAACTGACGGGTGATGATGTAATACAGCACGCCAGTCAATGAAATACCGAAGTTGTAGATTACAGGTTCAAGACCTATATCGCTCATTTAAAAAAAAACCTTTTTTTCAGTGGCCTGGGCCTAGTTTAGCCAAATGCGCAAAAATTTGCGCGCGTACAAACATATAATATCATGCAATTATTTCAATGGGAAAAAATGGGCGCAAAATTTGATTACCTCTTCAGATTTGAAATCGGAAGGACGGAAACAATGAACTGGCAAGATTGACTTCAGGAATTTTGTTTTCAAGTCAGCAGAAACACCGCTGCTTAGAAAAATATTGATCCAAACACTAAAATCATTAATACACATAGTACATGAAAGTTTGATTGAATTCAAGTCACCGTGACGTTATTGTTCAGAGATGAAACACTGCTGATTAGAAAAATATTAATTACAAAATTTAAATTATTAACAAACACGAAGAGAGTTTTGACTAAATTTCTGCTTACAGCAACTGAAATTATCGGTGGGCGGGGAAAGGGAGGTTATTTATACAATCCCCAAAATTCCTGAAACTGTCGATACCCATTTTTTTCTAAAAATTTGTTTGTGCTCGGACTTTTTGTTGGTTCCTCTAACAAAAGTTGGAGCTTCCCACCCAGTGCCAAAAACGCAAAAATAAGGTCTTCAAAATCAGGAAGCTGTCCACGTATGGTTAAAACATTAAAAATTATTAACGTTTACCCTACAATATGATAGTCTTATTTCACTAATTTCTACACCCGTTCATCCCTTCGGATTTTCTCTTGTAAAATAACCCTATCTCCAATAAGGAATCCCGAATTAACGCTTTCAACCTACCGCATCAGGGAGTTCAGCGCCGTCTGCCTCTCGTTCAGCCACTTAAAAACGGAGTCCGGCTGATTCGGCACTAGGGGTTTGCTCCGGCGCTCCGCACACGCCAGCGGCGTGTCGGCCGCATCCTCCCCGCCTCCGGAGCTCCGCGGGGCCAGGCGTTTCGGGTCCCAGCACTGCCGAACGATGTCGCCACCGTTGAGGACAAAAGTCCGCACGCGTTCCATGTCAGCGTACTCAGCTGCCAAATGCAGTGCTGACAATCCTCCCAAAGCCGTTTTGGAAACAGAAGCCCCTAAAATAATGTAAATTTGTAAATATAATATATATTTTCAATTCAAATTCAATTCAATAATATTGTAACAACTCCCATTTTGACAATGTTTTAAAAATATCTGTGCATTTTTTATACTTTGCATTATTAATAATTTAATGGTACCATATAAGTTTTTTTAATAAAAACTTATTTTTGTTGTATTTAGTATGTGGGCGCTCGAACTTTAGTTGATGTCGCCAGTGTGAAAAGGCAGAAGGGAGGGTGAAAAGTAATACACTTAAATTCCAATATTAGGGTAACTGAGTTAATTTCGGCCACGCCTTAATTTCGGCCACGCCTTAATTTCGGCCACCAATTTAGGGTGTTAGAAAATTGGGTTATTTTTAAAACACAAAAGAACTAGCACAAAAGTAACTGGATGAATGTTGAATAAAGTGTTTTTGCAAAAGTTTTTTATTTTTGTTATTCTACATTATCAACATTTTCATACAAAAAGTGAATTTTTTGTGATTTTCCTAATTTTTGTAACTGCATCAAATTTAGAACCAAGCAATATATAACCTTAAAATATCTTCTATTTTAGGCTCAAAGTTGTGAATTTTGATGTTTTGATATTTTCTTCAAAATCATTTTGCAATGCGTTTAACTAACTGCGCATTTTAAGATTCCGTTAATTTCGGCCACTATAAAATTTAGGTGAAAGAACCTGCCGTTTTTTGCTGTTTTTAAATATCAATGTACTACCGTATTTATAAAGAATTTTTTTTGCTCGTTTGACTTTGTTTTGACGTTTTTTAAGCCAAAAATAAAAATTGAACAAAAAATACAAATTATTAAAACTTGTTTTTTTAAAGTTTTGACATAATTATTTAAAGTCTTGCTAATAACTATTAAAGTTCGCAAACGGGAAAAATTAAGTTATATGTACCGAGAACAATACCTAAGGGTAAACTTGCAACCTTTAGAAATTTTTATTGTTTGTTTAAGCAATAGTTACGGGCAGTTTTTTGTAGGTGGCCGAAATAAATGGCTCGCGCCTTAATTTCGGCCACTATAAAAAAAAACTTTAAACCTCCACTGATCTTTAAGTGTAACAGAAATTTAAAAATTTTGCACTGGAATAGCAAAAATAGTTATCGTTTGATTTTTAGACCAAACTTTGGGTCGATTGGAAAAACCAGAAAAAACTTATCCAAAAAAATAAAAAAAGGTGGCCGAAATTAAGTCAGTTACCTACATATTTATTTTTTGCTGCGATGTGAGCGCGTTTGCGCTTGTCACTCCGGTCTGAACTGGTGTGACGTCCGGAAATATGAGGCCAACATAAATCCAATTTTTGAAAGAAAGATTGCGAAACAGTTGACTATTTTTTGCTCAATAATGGGCGATACATTACCAATTACTCTTCAGCCTCAGTACCTTAATAACAAACGTACTGCGTTAAACCATCACCCGACAGCTTAACATTATAATTCGCATTTATCACGGGTCATACCTTTGAAACATTATCACAACGGGAGTCATTACATAATGGCCTTACCGCATTTGATCAATGCGTCCGTCTGGCAGGTGGCTCCCAGCTTGGCGCTCACCATCAGCGGTGTCCACGCCCCGTCCGGCGTGGCCGCGTCCAGCGCCTTGCGCGGCGCCCGACTGGCCAGGAATTCTAGGATTCTACACCAGGGATGGCCGCTGGCCGGGTCGCAGGGGTGACCGTGGCGCTCCCAGGCCAAATGGTGGATAATGTTTAAACCTTCGCTCTCCGAGAACAACTCCTAGAAATCGTTATTGAAACGTTTTAATTCGCATTATATCTTTATTGGTGTATGGAGTGAGTAAAAAGCTATTTATGCCTACTAGTGATGGGCAGTTCCGGTTCCGGATTTTTGGAAAACCTTAATTCCGGTTTCGGTGTTCCGGGTGTACCGCAGTTCCGCCCATCACTAATGCCTACGGGTGAGTGTGCACTGGTGAGTGGTGATGGTGTGAGTAATAGGCATATCATACACAGGTTGCATTTGTTGCCATGCCAATTTGTTATATAGTTAAAATTTTAAAATAACTTTAAAAATTGGATTTTTTTACGCTAAAAAACATTAGATTTTCACGATGGTTTTCATTCTGTAAAACAATAATACTTTTTAAGAAAATTTTTGTAAAAAAATAGGTTAAATTTATTAAAATAATAAATTAAAAAAAAACCTAAATAAATCGAATTTTTAAATAATAAACGGATTTTCACAAAACTAAAAAAACGAGTGTAGGTAGCTAAAAGCTTAAATTTTGAATTTTGTTTAATTCCATTCCAACTAGTAATAATAATAGTAAGATAAATCGAATTA
>JASAMX010034360.1:0-15262 GCA_030248175.1 Microlaimidae sp. YZB2_3
GTTTATGTTTGCAGTAGTTAACTGCATCTGGAGTACTCCAGATTGTGTATAAAAAGTGTTTTGTTATTATGTTTTATCTTAAAAGCAGTCTTTGTGCTGCACCTGGTTTATTCCAGGATGTTTATTTTTGCAGTAGTTAACTGCATCTGGAGTAACCCAGAATGTTTATTGAAAGTGTTTTGTTATAATGTTTTATCTTAAAAGCAGTCTGTGTGCTGCACCTGGATAATTCCAGGGTGTTTATGTTTGCAGTAGTTAACTGCATCTGGAGTACTCCAGATTGTGTATAAAAAGTGTTTTGTTATTATGTTTTATCTTAAAAGCAGTCTTTGTGCTGCACCTGGTTTATTCCAGGATGTTTATTTTTGCAGTAGTTAACTGCATCTGGAGTAACCCAGAATGTTTATTGAAAGTGTTTTGTTATAATGTTTTATCTTAAAAGCAGTCTGTGCTGCTGCACCTGGTTTATTCCAGGATGTTTATTTTTTCAGTAGTTAACTGCATCTGCAGTAATTGAAAATGTTTATGCAAATGTTTTGTTATAATGTTTTATCTTAAAAGCAGTCTAATGTGCCTGCACCTGGTTAATTCCAGGATGTTTATTTTTGCATAGTTAACTCGCTATCTGGATAATCTCAGAATGTTTAATAAAACTGTTTTGTTATTATGTGTTATGTAAAAGCAGTCTTTGTACTGCACCTGGTTAATTCCAGGATATTTATGTTTGCAGTAGTTAACTGTATCTGAAGTAATCCAGATTGTTTATTAAAGTTGTTTGGTTATTATGTTTTATCTGTTTAGCAGTTTTTGTGCTGCACCTGGTTAATTCCAGGGTGTTTATTTTTGCAGTAGTTAACTGCATCTGGAGTAATCCAAAATGTTTATTAAAATTTGTTTTGTCATAATGTTTTATCTTAAAAGCAGTCTGTGTGCTGCACCTGGTTAATTCCAGGATGTTTATTTTTACAGTAGTTAACTGCATCCGGAGTAATCCAGAATGTTTAATAAAATTGTTTTGTTATTGTTTTATGTAAAAGCAGTCTTTGTGCTGCACCTGGATAATTCCAGGGTGTTTATGTTTGCAGTAGTTAACTGCATCTGGAGTACTCCAGATTGTGTATAAAAAGTGTTTTGTTATAATGTTTTATCTGTTTAGCAGTCTTTGTGCTGCACCTGGTTAATTCCAGGATGTTTTTGCTTGCAGTATGTAACTGCATCTAATAATATGTATTTGTGTATATATTTTTTTGTGTTCACAATATGTATTTGTGTATATATTTTTATGCAAAAAGTTGTTAGGTAGCTGAGTGAGAATCCATGTATTTAACTGAAGAGGGCAGCACGGAGGCGTCTTAAATTTATGCCCAAAACGCCATAGTTTGTAGGTATATTATGTAATAGTTTTATTTTATGTTATTTGTATAGTAGTGTTTTGTTAAAAAATTGTAATTGTGTTTGCATTAAAACAGAGGTCTTATCATTATTACAAATAAGTTTTGCACTACATTTATTTTCTATGCCTTGTTTGTTATATAATTTATATTTTATTTTTATCCAGTAAATTAAGTTTGGTCTATAAATAATCAGCTTATGTGAGCATTTCAATAGCACAACATCAAATCCCGGTAGTTTATCGGGGGGGGGGGGGGGGGCACGGCCAAAACGGGGGGCATGGGGGCAACTTTTTTGAAACGAGGGGCAATAAAACGGGGGAGGGCAAGCAGGGGGGAAAGAAAAAAAAGAGAAAAAAAAAGGGGAAAAAAGAGAAAAAAAAGAAGGAAAAAGGGAAAAAAAGGGACAAAAAAGCAAAAATAAGGTATAATAGGTCTAAAATGGCTTAAAATACATTGAAATAGGCTAAAAACTGCAAAAAATTCACGATGATGGCGTCATCATAGGTTAAAAATGACGTCATAATTTTAGGGTACTTTTTTATTTTTTGGCGGGAGGGGGGCAATAAAACGGGGGGGGGCAAATCCTCCAATAAAACGGGGGGGGGGGGCATTTCCAGACCGTGCACAGGTCTGAACTACACAACAAACATTCCAACAGACATAAAAGCACTAAAACAACATATCCACACAAACACAGTCAAAAACCACATTAACAACACTCCAATAAACCCAATACTTCAAACAAAAGCACCAGCAATAAGCAACGAGGAAGAAAATCTTCCTGGCGGGGTCAGGAGAATCCTCGCCCAACTCAGGGCGGGAAAATCTTCTTTCCTCTACTCTTACCTACACAAAATCAATCCCACACAATACACATCACCAAACTGCCCGCTATGCAAAACACAAACACACACACAACACAACATCTTTTCACATGCACACACATTAACACGACTTTGGGACCAGAGGACCTTGGGGCGAACCCAGCAGCGGTTGCTGATCTCCTCCGAGAGTGGGAAGAGGGGGTGCGCAAGGCGAGGAGCGCGCCGGAGGGAACCGATCAGGGTTGGACGAAACTCTGGTTACTGGCAAACGACAACAACGCGCGGTTTGCTTCAATCTTTAATTATTGATTTTAGAGCGCATAGTAGTTTTTATAGTGGCTCAGCAAGTGATACTCTAGAGAAAGCTGCCTAAGTTTTAAAATTACTTCAAAATCAATTTAAAGTATTTTTAGAGGTCTTATACACTGTAAAATATTTTATTAAGTTAAATAGTATGTTGTGCAAAAATTTGATTGGTTTTCTATGTAATTAGTCTATTTGTAAACATTAAATGTATTTATTTTTTTGACAGCACGCATAGTGAAACTTATAGCGAATTAAATAGTATCTATCAGTAAATCTAGTAAGTCTAGTAAATTCAATTAGTATCTATTACTTTATTTAACTCGCACTATCGGTAACGCGCCTATGCGACACAGTGCAACTAAGAACATAGGGTGTCTAGTAAATTATGGGCTAAGAACTTTTTACCTTTTAATGCATAACAACTTCTAAAATCAAAACTTACTCAAAACCGGGATTGGGAAGCTTGGAGTGGGCAAGCGCTTGCAAAAAAGCGATAATTTGAATTGTCTTCCCCATTCCCATTTCGTCACCCATTATACCGCCAACCGACTGAGAATGTAACTCCCACAGCCACCTTACTCCTGTTTTTTGGTACCTAAATAGGCAAACACTAAATTCCTCCGACTCCGACTCAAATTTCTGCAAATTATATGTTGATGTGCAGGTTAAGCTTAGGCTTAGACTTAGAATAAAATTTGCATAATACTAAAAATTACGGTAGATTTTGGACGGAGTCAGAGGAATTTAGTGTTTGCCCGTAAATATACGTCATTCATTAGTTCAGATACTTTTATCGTTTTTTTTAAAATCGGCAAAAAAAATTCAAGCTTTTTAATCAAAAATTCGATTTAAATATAATAACACCGTGTTGATATATTACAAAAATTGTGGTAAACATATTATATTAAAAATAAAACCAAACCTGTAGAAAATCTGAAGACAGATGAAGAAAGTACTGCTACCAGGGTAAATGACCATAGGTGGGCATGGGCAGGAAGAGAGGTGGGGGTTATATATACCCTCCAAAAAATCCCGATTATAGCCACACCCCCCTAAAATTTGCGAATACCCCCGACACCTCCCTAAAATTTGGAGGGTCCAAGTCCCAGACCCAGTACCAGTACAAAAAACGCTAAAAATTGGGTATTTAAGGTATACCTCAAAAAAAGTTTTGGGACACCCCCACCCCAAATTTCGAGGGTTGAGCATGTATACTCCTCCCACAAAATCCGGGAGGCTGACCACCTCCTATGTAAATGATACTTTGAAAAAACTAGGGCCGAGATTCACCTCCCTGATCCCCCTCTCCCCTTTCGGGAAAATTTTAAGTACTTTTTTTATACTAAATTTTCTTCCAAAAAAGTGAATTTTTAACACAAATTCCTGTTTTTACACCCTTTTTATATCAGAATATAGCTTTTTATTTAATAAAATGTAGAACTACCTTATAAAAAACTATTATTAAACCTTTAATGGTTTAAGACTATTTTGCTTTGGACATTGGACCCCACCTGAACCCCCTCTAGGTTTCAAAATCTTTCACCTCGGGTCGACCCCCCTAGAAAGCTAGGGGGGTTCGACCCCTCCCCCTAAATTTTGAAATGTCATTTACCGGCAGTAAATACTCCCCCCTAGCTTCGGTGACCGTGTTCATCTATGGGGTAGACAATAATAAAATATTATTAAACGATAAGAAGTTATAAAAAGCCTAATTTAAAGCAATTATTTGTATAAAAAATGATAAACTTTTGAAGTTCTATTGAATATATGTAAATTTGTGTGAAAAGCAATAAACATTTTTCTCTTTAAACAAGTATTTTTCGAACAAAAAATAAAATTTTTGAACGGCGCGCAATCGCGTGTCATTTTAGTTTTTTGTTTGAAAAATACTTGTTTAACATATATTTGTATAATTTTTTTCTATCACTTTGTTACAAGTTTACAATTGTCTAGTAGAAATTTAAATGTTTAACACTTTTTTATACAAATAGTTCCTGTAAGTTATGCTTTTTATTGTTTAATGAAATTTTATTATCATCCCGGGTATACCGTAATATTACCGTAATATACTCGGGATAGACATATCCTGTCAGGGACGTAACCAGGGAGGGCGGGGGGGGGGGCGGCCCCGTCCCCCCCCCCCTTTCTCGAAACGGTCGGAAAAGGGAAAAAGTAAGGATACCGGTAGTGGTTGGGCGGGGGGGGGGCGGCCGCTCCCTCTCCCCGCCAACCAATCATATTGATTGATTTATGTACCTCCCCCTCCTAAATTTTTCAGCCGCTTATAGCATTGGCTTGGATTTTTTTCATATAGGCAAGTAAGTACCCTAAATAACATCATAGGTGAGGAAAGGGGGGGGCGGGGGGGGGTCCACCCCCCCCCTAGCCTCGAAATTTTGGGCCCCCCCTAGATGAAAATCTAGGGCCCCCCCCTCCCCCCGAATTTCCGAATTTTTTACCCCTGACCCCCCCCGCTAGATTTTGAAATATGACCCCCCCCCTCCCCTCTCGGGAAAATTTTAGGTACCTTTTTTATACTAAATTTTCTTCCAAAAAAAATGAATTTTACATCACATATTCATGCTTTTACACCCTTTTTATACATGAATATGGCTTTTTATTCAATAAAATGTAGTATTATCCTATAAAAAGAACAATTATTAAAGTTATTATGGTTTAAAACTGTTTTGCTTTGGACACCAGACCCCACCTGACCCCCCTCTAGATTTCAAAATTTTGCACCCCGGGTCGACCCCCCCTAAAAAGCTAGGGGGGGGTCCGGACCCCCCTGGGACCCCCCTCCTAGGATTAAAAATTCGATTTACCCCGGGTAACCACTCCCGACCGTGCTCACCTATGAATAACATGGAGTCGAGATGCTGCTCATGTGCTTTGGTTTACAATGTGGGTGTAGCCAAGGGGTCTGAAAGGTCTCTAAATTTTGTGAAATTGAGGCTCTGCCAATGTGTGCTAATGTAATGTTTAACTAAAAAACATGTTTTTATCGCTAAAAACATTAGATAATAGGTTATTAGGCCAAAAACAGTGTATTATACAGCTTTATCTACGTTTATCCCTGCTTTTTTAACGTTTTCAAAAATTAAGGGGGGCTCTCCCCCCCAAAAAAAATTTCGTAAATTTTTTTTGTACTACAATCCGCCCCCCCCCAAAATGAAACTCTGGGTACGTCCCAGCATCTTGGGTACACCGCGGGTATACCTGCTTTGTGAATCGCGGCCCGATCCCGCGGGTCTAGGACCCTGTTCCTTTTTCTTCTGAATTTTTTAATTTTATTTACCCGGGGTAAACACCCTCCAAGCTTTTTGACCGAGTTTATCTATGGCTCACGCACCCTATATAACCCTTAAAATAATCTAGGGATCCTATTTCCAAAGCTTTTTAATTTTGAGACTACCCATTTGGAATTTTTAAATGCACTCCTTTCTTCCCCCTTTCCGAGCAAAATTTTGAATATAAATTTAGGTCAAAATTTACTCAAAAACCAAATTATGTATAAAAAAAACAGCAGTATTTTGTACTTTTTTCATACCTACATAGTCTATTTTAGTCGATAAGATTCTATTTTAGTGGTAAAACACTAAAATTAATGATTAAAACATGTATCGAGGGTGAGGGGCATAGATAGATTGGCAAGTTGGTACGGAGTGGGGGGATTAAACCCGGAATTAGGGAATTGGAGTTAAAATCCGAGAAACGCATTTTACTCATATCGTTTTTTCTAGAGTGCATTTTACCCATATCGTATTTTTTTTGTTTGAAGAGAAAAAAAGGTAAAAACACTAATTTTAGGTCAAAAGCCTTTTTTATGCATTTTTGAGCTTTTTATTCCTTAAAACATTCATTTGACCTTAAAACTTAAGTTTAAAGGCAATTAGAAGTCATTTTGAAGACATTTTTTCTTCAATTTTCAAAAATTGCTAATAACCTTCCCTCCCCCAACTTTTGAGTGGGGGTGGGGTTAAAACACCCCATCTCAAAATTTTGGGGGGTTAACCATTCCGTGCCCATGTAAGCCGAGGGCTGTGTGTAGCCCCCAGACCTGTGCAAGCCGCCTCACCGGTAGTTTATCGGGGGGGCACGGCCAAAACGGGGGCACGGGGGGAATTTTTTTGAAACGGGGGGGGCAATAAAACGGGGGGGCAAGCAGGGGGAAAGAAAAAAAGAGAAAAAAGGGGAAAAAAGAGAAAAAAGGGAAAAGAGAAAAAAGGGACAAAAAAAAGCGAAAATAAGGTAAAAATAGGTCTAAAATGGCTTATTCGAAAATGTCTAAAAATACATTGAAATGGGCTAAAAACTGCAAAAAAATCGCGATGATGGCGTCATCATAGGTTAAAAATGACGTCATAATTTTAGAGTACTTTTTTTCATTTTTTGGCGGGGAGGGGCAATAAAACGGGGGGCAAATCCTCAAATAAAACGGGGGGGGCATTTCCAGACCGTGCACAGGTCTGAGCCCCTAACGCCTTTCTATGAGGCGCTTGACTATAATTAACCGGAAACAGCTGTTTACTGTAAAAAAGGTAAAATTTTAAGTTTTTCTTACTTGTACAGTTTATTCCAAATGTCGTTTGGAACTTTAAGACCTCCTGAAAGACTGAACTGACCAAACTCAGGATCTGAGTCATCGTCCGAACTCACATGGTCGCGACCCGTTTTCTCCACTAGCCGCAACTTCTTTTCTAATTCCTTTCTTCTCACGTGTCTAAAAACTTTATTTGTATATAAAACAAAATATTACCTAATAAAAGTTTAAGAGGCTACGTAACAAGAATATCGTAAAAAATAACTTTTCTGTGCCAATTTCAAAATGTGGGGGCGGACTGGAGAAGACTCTTCAAATTCCAGCATTTTATTTAACGTCACAAGCCGCGGGAAAGGGGAGGGGGTTGACCCCTGCGAAAAATCTCGAAACTGGCAAAATACCCCCTCCCTTCCTTTACGGTTTTTTTGAGTATATTCCTACCTCTCCTTCAAATCCAGAAAGCTAAACACCCAGACCTGTGTACTGCCCCCCGGGGGTTTATTTGTGGGGGGAGGGGCGATTCCAAAATTGGGGGGCACGGGGGGTAACTTTTTTGAAACGGGGGGGGGTGGGGGCAATAAAAGGGGAGCAAGCAGGGGGCAAGCAGGGGAGAAAGAAAAAAAGGGAAAAATAACAAGGGAAAAGGAAAAAAGGACAATAAAAAGCGAAAATAAAGTAAAAAATAGGTCTAAAATGGCTTAAAATGAATTGAAATAGACTAAAAACCGCAAAAATTTTGCCATGATGGCGTCATAGGTAAAAAATGGCGCCACAATTTTTGGATACTTTTTCATTTTTGGGCGGGTGGGGGGGGGGGGGCATTTCCAGACCGTGCACAGATTTGAACACCCAGACCTGAGCACGGTCTGTAAATGCACCCCCTTCCCTTTTTATTAGAGGACATAGGTCACCGAAGGGGGGGGTGGGGGGGGGGGGGGGGGGCCCCCCCCCCTACGGCCTCTGAGACCTATCCCCCCCCTAAGGCCCATTTTTGACCCCTCCCCCCCCCATCGACAAGCCCTCTTCAGCAAAATTCTTTGACCCCCCCCCTAAGGCCCATTTTTGACCACCCCCCCTAACTAGACAATCCCAAAAAATGCTTAAAAAATGGTCAAATTTCGTCAAAAAATTGTCAATTTTGGTCAAAAAATGGTACCCGGGGGGGGTGTGACCCCCCCCTGCTTTTTTTCAAAAAAAACCACCCCGGGGTTTGACCCCCCCCTGGAGGTAAAAAACCTCCACACCCCGGGGTGTGGACCCCCCCCCCTGAGCCGTCGAAGGTCGGTGACCTATGCCTATGTTAGAGGATTTACCCCCCCACCCCTAAATGAAAAAGTACTGAAAAATTATGGCACAATTTTTGACCTATAATGACCCCATTGTCACAAAATTTTTGCAGTTTTTAGCCTACTTCAATGCATTTTAAGCCATTTTAGACCTAATTTTACTTTAATTTGGCTTTTTTTTGTCCTTTTTTTCTATTTCTCCTTTTTTTCTCTATTTTTTTGTTTCTTCCCTGCTTGTGCCCTCGTTTTATTGCCCTCCCTCCGTTACAAAAAAGTTGCCCCTGTGCCCCCCTCCACTTTGGAATTTCCCTCCCCGTCCTTCCCAATAGAACCCGGGGGGCAGTGCACAGGTCTGGAACACCGATGTACGATCCTATAGGTCTGTCTACTTTTTGCCTATATACGGGTAAAATAAAGAAAACATCTTGCGGATTTTTTGTCCAAAAATTTTTCAGAGAAGTCCAAAAAATCTTACAATGACGCCATTTTTTGATTTTTTTCTTATGCACTAAAATTTTTGTAATATAAGGAGAATCAAAGAACAGTGTCTCTTTTATCTCAATTATTATAAAAAGCTGGCGGTAACTTCTCTATTTCTTTTTTACATTTTTAGCGTTCAGCAATTAAAAATATATAACATTATATTATCGGCACGGTCACCAGACTTACGATTGTTTTTACACCTATATTTTAATTTATATAAGTGCATAAAATCAAATTAAAATTTTTAAATTCATTAAAAACAGGGTAAAAGTTCCATACGTGTACCACAATTCGATTTGACCGATTTAACAGTAAAAACAAGTTGTAAAACATTTTTGTAACCTAAATAGAACACGTAGACCTTATTTTTGCGGCAATTTTTTAAGATTTAAGCTATTGGCAAGTAATGAGCCAATTCATACCCAAAAATGACCTTTTTCAGCAAGTGCAATTTATGATATTAAGAAAAAAAATTTGTAAACTAACAAACTAAATTAAAAAGTAAGTTTTAACAATGCTAATAGTCTGAAATACACAAAAAAAATCAAAAAAATTTAAAATTCGAAAGTCACATGGACCACCAAAAACATGGGCAAGAAAATTTGTTTTACTGTAAACGCTAATTTAAACTTAGTTTTTCACCGATTTTTTGTTCTTAAAGGAGCACTGTCACAAATCAAATTCCTATATCGCCCGAAACGGACTGCTCCTTTAATATCAAACCTACCTAACTCAAATTTGGAGTGCTCCACTACAAGGCTACAACATTTTTAAAATTCAGCTCGATTGGTTCAGTATTAAAGGAGCAGTCCGGGTTGGGCGATATAGGATTTTGATTTGTGAAGTGCTCCTTTAAGTCTAAACAAAACCTAAAAATCAAACAAAATTGTAATATAATTGATTTTTTTTAAATAAGTTGTTTTTCAAAGATTTTAATTTTTTCACAACTAACTAAAATCTGGTGGGTATTTGAATTGAACGGCTACTATAAAAAATTGGTAGTTACGATGAAAAAAATAAAAGTATATTTGTAACTGCCAGACACTTGGTAACACAAAAATAATATTAATTCAATTAAAGGCTTAATAAAAAAAATTTCTTAATAACATAAATTGTACATGCCAAAAAAGGCAATTTTTGTGTACAACTACAAATTTGCTCATAACTTTTTTTTCAAAAGCTCAAATCCGAAAAAAACAACCAAAAAATGAGGTCTACATGTTTGATTTATGCTATAAAGATGTTTTACAATTTAATGATGTAATTACTTTTAAATCCGTCAAATTGAATTTTGGTACACGTATGGAACTTGTACCCAAAAACAGTGCATTATCTTTGTTAAATTTTTTGTTGTAAAATAAAACTTTCTATTAAAAAAATTACTTCATTCGTTTTTCAAAATACGAATCATTTCCGTCATCTTTATATTTACGTTCTACTGCTGATTGATTTTCGCTCGAATTCAATCCGTCTGAAATGATTTCATGTGAAGTTCGAGCTTTTAATTTACGTTTCCTTTGCTTTAATGTTACTACTGGGGAATTACCACCGTCACTAATTGAATCTGAAATATATTCCTCTTTCACGGAAAATTCCGAGTCTGAATTTGACGAAGGTGAATATTCCGAAGAGTCGTCAAATTTAAAAGTGTTTTTATCTATTTGCGGACGTTCAGGAGACAAATTTGTTTTTGATTTTTGTTTTATATTTGGTTTAATCTTTTTATTTTTTACATTAGCTTCCGATTTTTTCGCCCATTTTAAAACTTCAAACGGTGTAAACTCGCCGTGTTTGATTCCATTACAGGCTTCTTTTGAAGTGGATGCTTCGCTGAAAACATTAAATAGGTTTGGTTTTGAACTGCTTTTACAATTATCTTCTTGGTTGCCGGATTTAAGAAGTTCATTTAAACGATTTTCCAGCTGTTTTTGTTTTTCTTGTTCTGGTAAAGATAATTTTTTACTGGCTTTTAGCGTTTCAATTCGGTTACGCAGGTCATTACAAAGTTTTTCAAAAGCTTCCTGTTTCTTAAAAGCATCGCGCTTTTCTATTGCACGATCTACCTCACTGAGAACAGTTTCTTCGAACTTTTCTTGACTCAGAAATGACAGTCCTTCAATATGCGACAGTTTATCATCCATTATTATTGATTCAATAATTTGAGAGATTTGTTTACGAAATTACGAATTTACCTATTTTGCTTCGATGTCAGCTGCCGGAATTAAAAAAGCAAACACAATAAAATTGGATGAATATAAAATAAACATTTTTATTTATATTATAATTTACTTTCAATTCAATTTTTTTTCAGTTTTTGTTTATTTAATTCAATTATTTCGCTGAATTTCGGCTAACAGGAGAAAACCCCGCAGCTGACTGGCTAATGGCAGTTAGTAATCCGAGGCGCAAGGCGCGCAAGTATTTTTAGGCGCGGGTGTAAATTGTAAAACATACACTGGTCTTTTTTCTGTTTTCCACCAAAACCATTTTTTTAGTTTTTTTTAAATTTGCATACAACAAAATGTTTTTTTTTGGATTTTTTATTTAAATTTGCATACAACAAAGTGACAAGACTTTACCTCACGTTTTGAATCATGGAAATATGAACGCCAGCACTCGATCGCCGAGCACTTGATCGTCAAGGATTAGACCGCCGAGCGTTTGATGGCCACAGCTCGTGTTGCATTAAAGAAGACGTTAAAACTCGCCACCAGTGTGGTATAAACTCCCCACCAAAATAATAAAACCGCCACCGAATATAATTTTAAAAATTGAAATAAAATATTTAAACAATGCAATCTTATTTTGGCAATAAAAGGCTTCTATTACCAAAACAACATTGCTTTGTTTAAAAGATCATTAAAAATCTAAATTTTTCTGAGCCTAAGCGAAATCCAAAATCTAAAACAAAATTAATGGTTTGTGGTTTAATAACCACAAAAAAAGAAAGTTATTCCTGAGCCAAAGCGAAACCTGAAAATTAAACTAAAATTTTTATGATAAATGTATATTTAAATTTAATGATTTGTTATTTGAAAAAAACCTTTGTTTTTCCTGAACCTAAACAAAACCTAAAAATCACACAAAAGTTTATCATGATAAATTAAAATTTACTTAATGAATGGTTTGTTTTTTAATAAAGACTAAATCTTTAGTTTTTCCTAGGTCTAAGCGAAACCTTAAAACCAAGCTAAACTTTATTATGATAAGTTCTTAATTAACAATGTGTTTTTAAAAATATTTTTTGTCAAAAACAAAATTTTGTGATAAAGATTATGCACACGCATGAACAGAAATGCGGGGAGTTCGTCAGTTTACACTCATTTGCATAAAATTTATACTCGATCCTGCGGCGATCAATTGCTCGGCGTCGGCGGTCTAATGCTCGGCGATCAAATGCACGATAATCAAATGCTGGCGGTCAAGTGCTCGGTTCTGGCGATCAAATTTCCGGACGCCATGTTTTTGTATATTTTTTATTTTGTAATATTATTAAAAGTAATAATTAAAACAATGTTTTGTTTTTTTAAAATCTAATTTGAGAATTAGTACTAAAATGTTCCTAAAAAGATCATTTTTGGTTTTATTAAATGGACTCATTTTACCAAAAATTTAATTCTCAAAATAGCCCCATAAAAATGAGGTTTACTTGTTCAGTTTATAGCATACATACATGGGCACGGGGGGGCGGGAGTTGGGGGGGAGGGGTTAACCCCCTCCTTAAATTTTGAGAAGGGGGTTTCACCCCCCAGCCCCCCACTCAGAAGTGGGGGGAGAAAAGGTTAATCCCCCAATTTTTGAAAAATGAAAGTCTTTAAAATAAATTCTAACTGCCTCCAAACTTAAGTTTTGAGGTCAAAATGAATGTTTTAAGCAATAAAAAGCTTAAAAATGCTATAAAAAAGCTTTTTGACCTAAAATTAGAGCGTTTTTTACCTATTTTTCCTTCAAAACCGAAAAACGATATGAGTAAATGCACTCCAGAAAAAAAAAAACGATATGGGTATTTTGCGTTTCTTGGATTTTAATCCCCCCAATTTGTGGTTTAACTCCCCCCACTCCGGACCAACTTGCCCATGTATGGTTTATAGATGTTCTTTATGTTTATTTTCGATTGGTCAAATCAAATGTTAGAACCAATATGAACTTTAAATAAACTAAATCTCATTTGCTTGTTATACCATAATCAAGTATATCTTAATTGCAAAAATGTATATTTTAAACATCCTAGTTCTAACCAACCTCCAGGCTCCAGACCTAACCCTTGGAGTTTTTTTGGTTCAAAAATCGATGTAAATCCGCAGAAGAGATTCCTTTCCGTTTCCGTGCTCCTTGGTGTTAAAGTCCGCGTCCGCTTAGCAATCAACGGTAAGTTTAACAATAAGCAGTGGTGGCGCAGAATCACTTCTGTGGATATGCAATAGAAAGAATCCCAATGGGTTAATTTAAAATAGATAGATAAAATTAATTGATTAAAATAGTCACCAAAGCTAAGGAGTCTTTACTGGATTAATAACTTCAAAATCTAGAGGGGGAGGGGGCTCCTAGGATTGTCGGACCCCCCCTCCCAACTTTCTAGTGGAATTCGACTTGAGATGGAAAATTTAAAAACCTCAAGGGAGGTGGGGTTCAATGTCCAAAGCAAAATACTTTTTGAGCATTAAAGGTTTAATAATTGTTTTTTTTATAATACAACACTGCATTTTCACAAATGAAATTCGCTAATCAGGTATAAAAAAGTTGTAAAAATACGATTTTTTTTGTAAAACATTTACGTGTTTAGAAAAAAACTTAAAATAAAAATAGTACTCTAAATTTTCGCGAGGATGGATGGGGGAAATACCCCAAAAAATCCCGATTACTGGCGACACCCGCTCTAAAATTTGGAGTACCCCGGACACTTTCCCTAAAATGGGGGGTCTCAGTACTGAAATGGGGTAATTGAGCCAGGGGCAAAGCCAGAATTTCGGAATTGCACTCCATAAAAATTTTTCGAAAGGAGGGGGTTAAAGGGGGTTGCACTCCAATTTTCAAAATATCGTAAAACAGACATTAAAAAAGGGTAGAATTTTTGTGTTTTGCGCTAAGTGATTCTTTTTGCTGTTATTTGTATGTTAAATTTTGGGTTTAAAAAGGTAACATAATACAATACAAATCGTGCGACAATACAAACAAATTTTCAAAAATTGTTTTTGAAATTCATACGAAGCATCACTTAAAAGTTGTAAAAAGGTATATAAATGTCGAGTTCTGAGCGGAGCAAACCGGGAGAAATTTTTTAAAAAATTTTAACTCTTAGAAGGACCTCTAAATTTTTCCTCCGCCAATCAAAAGGAGTTGGTTACAACCCCCGTAACCCCTCCTGGTTACGCTCTTGGTTTTAGTCTTGATGTATATTCAAAAAAAATTTTGGGACAACCCCTCTCCCCAATTTTGGAGGTCAGGTTTTCAGGTCTGCTGGGGAGGGGGGTCCACCACCGGGTGGATGGAAGGCCAAAATTTTTTAGGGGGGGAGGGTCCAGGGGGGTCCGGACCCCACTGAATTTTTAGGTGGGGGTCGACCCAAAGAGCGAGATTTTAAATTTAGGGATGGGGGGTCAGGGCGTCCGATTTGTTAACTAAGTTTTTTAAATCAATAATTTAAGTGTTTTTAGGTCTAATATTGAATTTTATATACTAAAACAGTCTATTTAGGCCTAAAAGTGTATTTAAACACTGTTTTTAAATAAAAAACCGTGTTTTTGACAGTAAATAAAAAATTATACTTCTAAATTGGTCGGGAGAGGGGTCAGCCTCGCTAAGGGAGGTCAGGCCGGACCGCCCTCGAGGTTTGGGGGGAGGGGGTCCCCCTGGATTTTTTCTAGGGGGGGTCCAAAATTTTGGCTCTAGGGGGGACCCATAGGTGGGCAGTCTCTCGGATTTCGGGGGGGGGGTCAAATTTTAGGGAGGGTGTCTAAGACCCAAATTTTGAAGGGGTTTTCCTAATATTTCCACGCTGCCTTAAAATGGGCTTAAAACGCGTATAAAAGCAGCCTGTCCATGTTTATGTTTTAAAAGTACTTAAATCAAAAAATTTATCTAGGTTATTGCTATAGATAGGCGGCTGGAAATTTTATGATAGAGACCTTTGCCAAACCAAACCACCCAAAAAACCCTCCCCCAAACCCCAAAAAAGACCTCCCCCAAACCCCAAAAAAACATCTTTTGATGCCAAACCATGCATTGTCAAACCATGCACAGATCAAGTGTTTTTTTTATATCAAAACAACAGATGTATATGCATAGGTAGGTGCCCTTAAGATACCCAGTTTTTGTATGCCCCTTTAAACCCTGAACCCCTTTGCCCTCCCCGTTTTCCTTCTCTACCAACTCAAAAAGTTTTTTAGATGTTCAGACCTGTGCACTGCCCCCCCCAGGGGTTTTATT
>JASAMX010034362.1:0-16069 GCA_030248175.1 Microlaimidae sp. YZB2_3
CGTAGAACCAGTCGGCTGCGGATATGGATGTCTATTAAATGCATTATGCCCCTATTGTTTTTAGTTGAAGTGCATTTTATCCGTATCGTTTTAGTTAAAAAGCGTTTTTAATGCATTTTTGAGCTTTTTATGACTAAAAACATTTGGTTTAGAGAAGGTTATACATAAAGCTTTTTCATTTCATTTCAAGAACACAAAAAAAGAGCATCAATTTAACGTAAAATATGAAAAGGCAACCCAGTTGAGTTAAATATTACACAAACACAACAAAATACAAAAGAAAGATAATCACTACAAAATAGTGTTGTAAAAAGTAATGATTTTCTATTATCTTAAGTAAATCTAAAAGTATTGGGCCCAGTACATAAAAACAATTTTTTATCACATTTTGAAAAAATATCGTCTGAAAAGCCTCTGGAAAAATTTAAGGCTAACGTTTTAAAAACGTGATGTTGATGATTTTTTTTTTGTCACATTTTGGTGATTAACTCTGTCTAAAATATTTTTAAAATTACATGAATAAACCTTATACTGAATATGCGTTTTACTTCTGAATTAGAATCCAAAACTTTGTTCCCAATTCTGGGATATTAAAATAGTTCGAGAAGAAAATCGTTTTTCAACATCAATTTTTAAGAAACCTACCGCCAGTGGACTTCATTTAATTTTTTTTTGCTTTTTACCAAAACACTATTATGCCAGGTTTTATAAACACAATGTTGTTTCGCGCTTATTCGATTTTCAGTTCTTATCAACTTTTACATTTGGAAATAACTCAATTAAAATACGTTTCACAAAAACGGATATCCAATCAGCTTTATTGACAATTGTATTCCAATAATTTTTCGACAATTTGTTGAATCCAAAAACAAAGAGTTAGCTTGTTTGATAAAAAAATTGTCATTTTATCTTTACCATTTCTAGGCATTGCGTCTAATATTACAAAAAATAGACCAAAATCAATATTTTAAACATATGCCACAAATTGATCTTAGGTTATTTTTTGTGCCTGCTCTACAGTTAAAACAGTGTTTTCGTTTCAAAGATAATATCCCTATGTTTCTACAGTCTGGATGGATTTACGAAAACACGTGTGCTACATGCAATTGTAGTTCTATTGGACTTATTCCCGTAGATTTCAATCCCGGTTCCCGGAAATTTTGTCTTTTGCAATAGGTCTTTCAACATCTCGTATTCTACAACTCGTCTTCGGAAAACTCGTCTTTTGGATGGGATTTTGTAAAAGCACCTTTTAAAAGACAAGTTTCTTCTTTAACAATGTATTAAAAACCTTTTTTTACCTAACTCTAAGCAAAAACCAAAAATCAAGCAAAATTTTTATCACGATAAACTTTTATTAAATGATTTATTCAAAAAACTGCTAAGCCTAAGCAAAACCTAAAAATCAAGCAAAACTTTATCATGGTAAATTTGTATTTAATGATGCTTTTTGAACTGAAGAGTAAAAACCCTATTTTTTCCTAAGCCTAAGCAAAACCCAAAAATGACCGGAGTGGGGGGGGTTAAACCCCAAATTAGGGGGGGGGTTAAAATCCGAGAAACGCAAAATACCCATATCGTTTTTTTTCTGGAGTGCATTTTACCCATATCGTTTTTCGATTTTGAAGGAAAAATAGGTTAAAAACACTAATTTTAGGTCAAAAAGCCCTTTTTATTGCATTTTTGAGCTTTTTATTGCTTAAAACATTCATTTTGACCTCAAAACTTAAGTTTGGAGGCAGTTAGAAGTCATTTTAAAGACATTTTTTTTCTTCATTTTTCCAAAATTGGGGGGGGGGGGTTAACTTTTTCTCCCCCCCCCACTTCTGAGTGGGGGGGGGTTAAACCCCACTTCTCAGAATTTGGGGGGGGGGTTAACCCCCCCAACCCCCCCCCGTGCCCATGTATGCCCAAAATCCGGGAGGCTTCCCACCTATGGTGCTACGTGTTCTAAGTGCTAGGAATGTTCACACTGCAGTGCTAGCTAGCACTGATAAAGAAAAGTTTGAAAAAAATGCGTTATTGTTTTATGTAGTGAAATAAAAATGTACCTAAAGTATAACAACCTGCATTAACGAATACAGTCAGTTAGTCGTTTAGTCGACAACTGGATGCACGGTGTCCGGTTAAGATTTCCGCAATAACAAATTCCGCGGAAAAATTTTCCGCGATAGTATTTCCTCAGCATTATTTTCTTTGGATAATTATTTCCACGGAAAAAATTTTCGTAAGGGAATTTTTTCCTACTTTATATTTCGTTTTTTTTTTGTATCAAAAATTAGAAATAAAAAGCAAACTTAGAAAATTTCGACATTCTGCGGCAATTTCGTTAAAATATAAAAGTTAAAAAACAACAAGTTTGTCATCAGTTTTTCAACTTTGAAAAACTTTTACTAAATATGCTTTTCTTCTTACGAAATAAAATCAAAATAATTTCAAATTTTCTGCAGATTTATTGTGGCATTGAATTTGTTTACTATTTGTTTTTAATACTTTTTTATGTTTAGACCAACGAAATAATATCCAACAAAAGTACATAGTTAGTGCATGTTCAATTTTTTAAGGTTTATTTAATTTTAATGCATTGCATAATATGTAAAATATTTAAAAATTAAAAAAAAGGTGGATTGTAACGAATTTGGTATTTTTCTAAATTGTACACGTTTACATGCATCTGTAGAATTAATTAATGTTTTTGCATGATGGCCAGAATTTTATGTGCAATACCGGATAACAGGAAATAACTCCGTGCAGCTTTTTTGTAAGCCTAACCCTTCGTTTTTCTGAGCCTTTAGGCGAAATTTAAAAATCATTCTATATTCTATCTAATAACTGGGCAGCGCAAAAGTTTCGCTTGATTTTTAGGTTTTGCTTAGGCTAAGGAAAACATAGACTTATGCTTAAACGAGCACTGTCACAAATCAAATTCCTATAACGCCCGAACCGGACTGCTCCTTTAATACCAAACCTACTTAACTAAACTTTGGTATTTAGAGTGCTCCACTACAAGGCTACAACATTTTTAAATTTCAGCTGAATCGGTTCAGTATTAAAGGAGCAGTCCGGTTCGGGCGTTATAGGAATTTGATTTGTGACAGTGATCCTTTAAGCTGGGGAGGTATTTCGTGTTCTTCTTGGTAAAAAATAAACATTTAAAAAAACATTTACAAAGAAAATCGAAAATTTCGTGCAAATCTTTAATAAAAAAAACATTACTCATTTAATCTGTTTGCAAAAAAAAAAATATAAAATTTAGGACAAAAATGCCAGTGTTAGCAGCTATATAAGAGAAACGGAAAAAAGCGGAAAAAAATTCCTCCGCGGAAATACTGCTGAGGAAATACTATTGCGGAAATATTTTCCGCGGAAATTGTTATTGCGGAAATATTTACCTAGAGCCAGGGGCACGAGAAACCAAAACAAACCAGCATAAATTATAGGCCGTGTAACTCACCCCAATCTCAATCACCTTCCATTTTTCTGCAATGTTCAATAATAATAACTTTCTAGTTAAGTCTTTTTTTAGAAAGTTCATATTGAAGTAAACGGAGACCAAGAAACAGATGGCGATGGGGAAAGAGAGATTCTTCACTTTCAGTTCACTGAGTGGCCGGACTTCGGAACTCCGAATATGGATAGCTTCCTTGAATTTTTATTAGAAGTAAGTTTTATGAACAAAACCCCGGACAATAAATTGCTGTTTATTTTCATCACTAGCGATTGGTGGTGAAATAATCGTCTATAATAGTTATAAATAAACGGTCTTAATAAATTTTTTGTGAGCAAAATTTTCGCGGGGGAAAATTTTTTAGGTATAAAATAATCCACTTAATTTCAGTTGTTTTTAAGATTATTTTTACAAATCATTATAAAATGTAAGGTATATTGATTAAAAAAACTTCTTTATTGAAACAATCGATAACAAGGTCAAGAATTTTTACAATAAAAACATTGTTATAATTACGTTATTGTTACGTTATCTTTATAGGTGGGCAGGGAGGGAGGGGTTGTGGTTATACCCCAAAAATTTCACAAGTGCCGACACCCCCCCAAAAATTTGGGGGTACCCGGGATACCCCCGCCCTAAAATTTGCGAGTCCCAGTACTAAAAACGCTAAAAACAGGGTTTTTGGGGTAAAAAATTTTCGTTGGACACCCCTACCCCCCCCCCCCCCTCCCCCCAAATTTCGGAGGTCGGGTATACTCCCCTCCAAAATCCGAAAGGCTGCCCACCTATGGTTATCCCTTATAATAACTTAAAATACTTAGCTTATAACGGTTGCAACAAAAGTTAATTTACCTATTTTATTTTGTAAAAATTTTTTTGTTTCAGGTACGAAAATCGGGTTTTCTTGATTCCTCAGTATACGGACCAGCTGTTGTGCATTGTTCTGCGGGTAAAAAAAATATACAATTGAAATATAACCTTAAAAAACATAAGTATTTACCTTTAAACGATCCCTTTAATTATTAAAATTTGAGAAATTATCAAAAACTTTTGTGGCTTAAGCTGGGCGGAATACGTAAATCAGTTAAATTTTATAGTTTCGTGAAGCCTAAGTAGTTCTATTACTAAGTAATATTAATTTTATTACAGATATGACACCTCATATAAAAACTGCTTTTGTAAAAAAAAAATCCAAAAATTTTTTATAACAATTTCGATCAGCCCCTAAATATGAGTTTCAAAATTAAACAATTTTGTTATATTTTATTAAAATTTTTGACGGCTGGCAGATTTAGATTTATAAGTAGTGATATTTAATTTTAATTAAAATAAAAAAAACTCAATCATGTTTTTGACGATAGTAGCAAAGTTTTAGAAAGTTAAATTAGCTGTTGTATATTATTTTTAATTAGTTTGGGGAATAATATAATATAACATCCATAAAAGTTAGAGCAATGTGGCATACATGGGCACAGCGCACAGGAGGGGGTTGAGGGGGTTAACCCCCCCCCAAATTTTGAGAGGGGGGGTTGAATGCAGTCAGAGACACAAAGTAGGAATCTTGTGCTCCGGAAAGATTGAACGGTATTGGCCTTTCCTTCCTGGATGAATCCATTCCGGTCCGGGTAGAGTCGCTCGCTGCGTAGAAGCTCCGTCGAACTACAATCAACTCAAAACACGGCCCTCAGGATAGCAACCGGCTGCCACAAAATGACCC
Source organism: Microlaimidae sp. YZB2_3 (assembly GCA_030248175.1). Taxonomy (NCBI): domain Eukaryota; kingdom Metazoa; phylum Nematoda; class Chromadorea; order Desmodorida; family Microlaimidae; species Microlaimidae sp. YZB2_3. Next base: position 5,166 of record JASAMX010034362.1, read on the forward strand.
CAACCGACCATTTTCATCGAGAGACTAAAGTCCTACCAATCGAAAGCCACACCAACCTTCTTTCAACACAATTTTTAGCAAAAACCATGCAGCCAACACATCCATTTTACAGAACCACAGCCAATGACCGTAGACCAAAAGAGATGAAGCACTCCCTCCAATCTAAGCTTGGACCAATAGCCAAAAGTTTCTACAACCACATGCTTACAGAAAAAACCATACAATCAAACATTCATTCATATTTTGTCAAAGAAAACATTTCGCAACTCCAACCTAACGTACTTTTAAAAAGAATACCGCCACCAATCAACACAAGCGAGCAACTACTCCCCAGGAAGTCAAGAACATTCCTGGGACAATTCAGATCCGGACATTGCCACCGCCTCAACTCGTTTAAATCCAGAATCAACAACTCTGTTAAAAATGAATGCCCCCACTGCAGGGGCAAACACATGACGTAAAACACCTTTTTATATGCCCTCAACATCCAACGACACTCAAAATAGAAGATCTTTAAAAAGACCAGTGGATGCGGTCAGGTTCCTCGAAGGAATTTCTTGAAACCCCGGCAATGAACAACAACATGGGGGTTTAACCCCTTACTCAGAAGTGGGGGGGAAGGTTACCCCCCCCCCCAATTTTGGAAAAATGAAGAAAAAAGTCTTTAAAATAACTTCTAACTGCCTCCAAACTTAAGTTTTAAGGTCAAAATGAATGTTTTAATTAGTAAAAAGCTCAAAAATGCAATAAAAAGGCCTTTTTGACCTAAAAGTAGCGTTTTTTACTTATTTTTTCTTTGAAATCGAAAAACGATATGGGTAAAATGCACTCCAGAAAAAACGAAATGGGTATTTTGCGTTTCTCGGATTTTAAGCCCCTCCCCTAATTTGGAGGTTTAACCCCCCCCCACTCCGGACCAACTTGCCCATGTATGCAATGTGGAATTTATACATAAAAAAAGTTTTAAAAGTTTAAGAAAACGAAACTGGACTAAAAATTGCTTTACAATGTTTACCCAATTGTCACCGGTTTTGAACATAAATAATTTTTCTCTATTTCGTTTTTTAGGTATTGGTAGAAGTGGGACTTTTGTGATTGCAGACTCTGTATTAGTTATGGTAATTATTATTATTTTATAGTTTCTGCGCATTGGCTGACATTGCATAGTCCAACTGGCATTTTAGCTTACCTAATCGCATATTTGCTTTTTATTTACTACAAAAAATTTGATTTTGCTGCAGTACGTCCGTCCCCAGGTGAATTATTTGGATAACGCAGAACTCCTCCCTCCCCCAAAAAAAAATAAAATAAAAAAAACTAGATGATACTGTTCGGGGGCCGGAGGCGAAAATTTTTAAAAATACTATTTTTAAAACGCCTGTTTCTGCCGGGCCCATTTGACCGCCCACGCCCAGGGTTGGGCGGCGGAGCACTTCGAAGCCCAAGTAAAGTCCTCCAAACCCTTTTTTCCTTCACTTTTTGCAGATTGAAAGAAAAATTAATTAAATGAAATAGAAAATTAAAAGGTTTGAAATAGAAGCCGCTGTTAATTGTGTATTTATTAATTAGTGGTATATACAACTGATCTTGATGGGTCAAGGTTGTGAGAAAGACACCAAATGGGCCCACCTATATACTTTGCTTAGGAAGTGAATTTTGAAAAGTGCTGGGGGATTATAATTTTTGGATAAATAAAAACAGGAGAAGAAGTAAGTATGGGGAAATTTTAAAATCGTTAAAACATGTTCCGAAATCTCACGCCGACGCTGCTGTATATGCTTAGCAACTTGTGGGAGAGGGAGGTGTCCTTCTCACCATACATGGACAAGTTGGTCCGAAGTGGGGGGAGTTAAACCCCAAATTAGGGGGGGGGTTAAAATTTGAGAAACGCAAAATAGCCATATCGTTTTTTTCTGTACTGCATTTTACCCATAACGTTTTTCGATTTTAAAGAAAAAATAGGTAAAAAACGCTAATTTTAGGTCAAAAAGCGCTTTGTATTGCATTTTTGAGCTTTTTACTATTTAAAACATTCATTTTGACCTCAAAACTTAAGTTTGGAGGCAGTTAAAAGTCATTTTAAAGACATTTTTTTCATTTTTCCAAAATTGGGGGGAGGGGTTAACTTTTTACTTCCCTCCACTTCTGAGTGTGGGGGAGATAAACCCCCTTTTTCAGAATTTGGGGGGTTCACTCCCCCAACCCCCCCCCCCTCGTGCCCATGTATGCTTTTCACGCCCTCCAGCTTCAAGGGGTCTGTTCCAAAGATGTTGTTAAAGTGAGGGCTCAAAGAGGGTCGACTCTCCCCTGTAGCCGAGATTTTTGTGACCCTCGCCCCGTAGAAAAAATCTTAACTCCTACCCGAAAGCTCAGAAAGCAGTATGGTCTCAATTTACATACATCCAAAAACATAGATGAACACGGTCACCGTTGCTAGGTGGGGTGTTTACCCCGGGTAATGGCATTTCAAATAGAAAACGAAAGGAAAAGTAAAAAATCTAGGGGGTCGAACCTCCCCTAGCTTTCTAGGGGGGTCGACCCGGCGTGGAAGATTTTAAAACCTAGAGGGGTGTCAGGTGGGGTCCAATGTCCTAAGCAAAATAGTTTTAAACCATTAAAGGTTTAGTAATAGCTTTTTATAAGATACTACTACATTTTATTGAATAAAAACGATAATCTGATATAAAAAGGGTGTAAAAACATGAATTTGTGATAAAAATTTTCCCGAGAGGGGATGGCGGGGGTCAGATTTTAAAATCCAGAGGGGGGGTCAGAGGTAAAAAAATTCGAAACTTGGATGGTTGGATTTTTTTTTCTAGGGGGGGGGGGCAAAATTTTGAGGCTTGCGGGGGTGGATCCCACCCTACCCCCCGTGCATCTATGTCCAAAAGTATATTTTTTTTACAAAATTCTTATATTATTGTCAAGAAAACATTTTTTTTGAAAAAAAAAACAACCTTACTGTAATTAAATTAATGATTTTAACAACTTTCTTTAAATTCCTTCCTCTTAAAAAATTTTTGATTTTCATCCGGTCCCCCTCCCCTCCTCTTACGTACCTACTCAACCAGAAACATTATGCCTTACCATTGACAGTGGTGTAGCCAGGATTTCATTTGGGGGGGGGGGGTGGGAGAAAAAGTGTCACATAAGCGGCGCCTCGCTCCGCCGCTTGCGATGCGTAGTTGCGCCAGCCGACGCGAAGCGTCGGCCGGGGGGTCTGTGGGGGGGTTTCCCCCAGCCGCCGGAGGCGAAAATTTTTTAAATATGAACTAAAAACTGCCTAAAATCGTCCCCTAGTGATCGCGTGAACAAACATTTTGTTTTTTTTTTAACTTATTTTGTATGCAATTTTGTCTGATCTTTAAAATTAATCTGGTAATGAAATTGTTTATAACAAAACTATCTTTTGCCTCATGTCTTTAAATTTTGCGCATGAGTATGGTTAATTCATAATAACAAAAAATATTTTGCTTATATAGAAATTTGACCTTCCCTTTTGAAATTTTTTTATATTGATTAATTTATGGTTTTAGAATGCACTAAGATTTATATTAAATTTTTATAAAACAATATTAAGAAAGTAAAAAAGGAAACCTATACAAAATGAGACGCTTCGCCAAGAAAGGAGGGGGGGGGGGTAAACAGAGGCGGACTACCCCACAAGTTTAAAAACCGTTGTAAAGGGGTTTAAAACGGTTATTATCAAAAACAATATTTCATAATAAAAATGAGTTTTAACATTTATATGAATAGTATTGCCAGCAATATCTGAGGCAAAGGCATATGCCTTAGCTATGTATTGAATAGTACAATTCATCGAGAATAAAAAAACTAGCGGGAAAAAATATAATTTTGGGGTATTTTTATGCTTTTGGAACGCATCAGGAATGTTTTTGAGTTTATATTTAAAGAAAAAAAAATTTTTCTCCCAAAATTTTAAAAACGTAAGGGTCCCAAATTTAAAAAAATTTCGGCTTCGCCGGATTTCAGGGGGGAGCGGCCGCCCCCTCCTGGCTACGCCATTGACCTATACGTATAAGGTCACCCCTATCTTCATTTGTTGGTAATTCGGCGGTTTGAGATATTATAAAAAGCGAATGCTGCACACAATTCCATCACTTATGCCATGTTTTAAATTCTGGGTTTTTAGTGCGTTAATACCATTTTTATTAGTGGGAATATTTTTATTGGTTCCTTTTTTGTTTTTAGGCTCATTCAAATTCGATTGAATCAACTTCCATAGATATTTATCAGTTGGTTTTAAATCTTCGAAAATATCGTATGGGTTTAATTCAGACCAATGATCAGTTTCGCTTTTGTTATGAAGTAATTCTGGAAGCATTAACGAATCCCGACTGGGTAATTTTATTACTTCATGCCAGACCTGTGCACGGTCTGGAAATGCCCCCCCCGTTTTATTGGAGGATTTGCCCCCCCCCCCCGTTTTATGGCCTCCCCCCCTCCAAAAAATGAAAAAGTACCCTAAAATTATCACGCCATCTTTGACCTATGATGACGCCATCATCGCGAATTTTTTGCAGTTTTTAGCCTATTTCAATGTATTTTAAGCCATTTTAGACCTAATTTTACCTTATTTCCGCTTTTTTTGTCCTTTTTGCCCGTTTCCCTTCTTTTTTTGTCTTTTTTTTCTTCTTTTTTGCTCTTTTTTTTCTTTCTCATCTGCTTGCCCCCCCCGTTTTATTGCCCTCTCCCCCTCGTTTCAAAAAAGTTGCGTCGCCCCCCGTGCCCCCCTCCTTCCCCCGTTTTGGAATTGCCCCCCCCCCGTTTTAACCCCGGGGGGGGGGGCAGTGCACACGTCTGTCATGCTGATTTTTTTTATTTTGTTACATATTATTAATATTGAGTTAAATCAGTTGATTCAAAATCTTTTTTATCATAGCTTGTTTGTGGTTGGAGAAAAATCTCGTGCTAGTATTTCATTAGTAAAAAGCTGCTATTTTTTATTGATAAAAATGAGAAATTTAAAAAAAAGACAGCTTATAAAAAACTAAAGTTTACATAATTATAGTCTTGAAAAAAGTGGTTTTTGGTAAAGAAATTATGTATTTTGTAACGTCTTAAAGAAATTTCACTGAAAGGCAATTGGCATATTTGTAGCTGGAATTTACGCGCGTTTTTCACTACCATGACGCTGCCGCGTTAATTTTTGTGCGTTTTCGCATCCCGCTTAGTAGTTGCGCATGCGCAGAAATCGTAGGCGTGGATACGCAAACCGTAGGCGTCATATTTTTAAATCATTATATCACAACGGGAGTTGTTACATTATTTTTAGTGATAGGCAGTTCCGGGTTACGGATGTTCTGGGCAAAATTTGGAATTCCGGTTCCTGCTCCAGATTTTTGAAAAATCTCAATTCCGGTTCTGGTTCCGGTGTTCCGAGAGTTTCGCAGTTTAGTAGGCAGTTCCGGGTTTCAAATGTTCCGGGCAGAGAAGAGCCAAAACTTACCCCAAAAACGGTATAGAAAATCAGAGACTAAACTAAGCCTTAGCAAAACCTAAGCTGGCGTTAGCGAAATCTAAGCTAGGCCTAAGCAAAATCTAAGTCTAAACAAAACCTAAGTTTAGCCCAAGCAAAATCTAACCTAAGCCTAAGCAAAACTTAAGCTAAGCAAAACTTAACCTAAACACTCCCCTGTCATTTTTGGGGTAGGTTTTGACCTTCGGCTTCCGGGCAAAATTTGGAATTCCGGTTCCGATTCCTGTTCTAGATTTTTGAAAAATCTCAATTCCGGTTCTGGTTCCGGCGTTCCGAGAGTTTCGCAGTTTAGTAGGCAGTTCCGGGTTTCAAATGTTCCGGGCAGAGAAGAGCCAAAACTTACCCCCAAAACGGTATAGAAAATCAGCGAATAAACTAAGCCTTAGCAAAACCTAAGCTGGCGTAATCGAAATCTAGGCTAGGCCTAAGCAAAATCTAAGTCTAAACAAAACATAAGTTTAGCCCAAGCAAAATCTAACCTAAGCCTAAGCAAAACTTAAGCTAAGCTAAACTTAACCTAAACACTCCCTTGTCATTTTTGGGGTAGGTTTTGACCTTCGGCTTCCGGGCAAAATTTGGAATTCCGGTTCCGATTCCTGTTCCAGATTTTTGAAAAATCTCAATTCCGGTTCTGGTTCCGGTGTTCCGAGAGTTTCGCAGTTTAGTAGGCAGTTCCGGGTTTCAAAAGTTCCGGGCAGAGAAGAGCCAAAACTTACCCCAAAAACGGTATAGAAAATCAGCGACTAAACTAAGCTTTAGCAAAACCTAAGCTGGCGTAAGCGAAATCTAGGCTAGGCCTAAGCAAAATCTAAGCCTAAACAAAACCTAAGTTTAGCCCAAGCAAAATCTAACCTAAGCCTAAGCAAAACTTAAGCTAAGCAAAACTTAACCTAAACACTCCCCTGTCATTTTTGGGGTAGCTTTTGACCTTCGGCTTCCGGACGAAATTCGGAATTCCGGTTCCGATTCCTGTTCCAGATTTTTCCAGAAAATTTCAATTCCGGTTCCGGGTGTTTCTCGCAGTTCCGCCCATCATTATTATTTTGATTGATTTCAGAAAGAGCTTCTGACAACCGGGATGAAAAGCGAGAATAAGCGGGAGCTCAAGCGGTCCCCGGGCAACATCGAAACCACCGGGGAGGACAGTTTGCTCAGGCAGCGGGCCAAATCCCTGGACGCCAATCTTCTGAAAGCCCCGGACGGGGGCAGCCCCACCAAAAAGAAGAAGCTCGGCCCCCACCCCCCTTATCTGGACGAGGGGGAGGAGGACGGGGAATCGTCAGCGGACAGTTTCCACGAAAGCCTACCCCGGAAGTGCAGCACGGCCAAGCTGCCGCTGGCCGCGGACGCCCCGGACTCCTCCGTCAAATCAGGAAGGTAAACACGCCAGGTATACCACCGTCAATCGACTAACACACGGCTGCGGCGCTGATGCATGCGATGGTTGGGGGTTTTTGTTCGGGAGGGTTTGGGACATTCATGAGCAGGTGGGAGTTGATTAATTACCACCCCACCGTCCCGAATTTTGAGAAAAAAAAAGTTTTAACCCCGGCCACTACGGACGGAGGGAGGGACTGGAAGAATAGAATTACCACGGGGGATTTAACCCCCCAAATTCTGAGATAGGGAGTTTAAACCCCCCACTCAGAAGGAAGGCAAAAAAGGTTAGCCCCCAAATTTTGGAAAAATGAAGAAAAAAAATCTCTTTAAATTGTCTGCAAACTTAATTTTTGAGGCCAAAATAAATGTTTTAAGCAATGAAAAGCTCAAAAATGCTATAAAAGGGTTTTTTGACCTAAAACTAGAGTTTTTATCTGTTTTTTCTTCAAAATCGAAAAACGATATGGGTAAAATGCACTCCAGAAAAAAAAACGATATGGGTTAAACAAATGCGTTTCTCGGATTTTCACCCCCCTCCTAATTTAAGGTTTAACCCCCCACTCTGGACCAAATTGCATATGTATGGCTCAGACCTGTGCTCTGCCCCGGGGTTTTATTGAGGGGGAGCAAATTTTTTGAAACGGGGAGCAATAAAACCGGGGGGAGTAAGCAGGAATAAAGAAAAGAGAAAGAAAGAAGAAAGAAAAAGGAAAAAAAAGGACAAAAAAAGCGAAAATAAGGTAAAAATAGGTCTAAAATGGCTTAAAATACATTAAAAGAGGCTAAAAACTGCAAAAAAATTCACGATTATGGCGTCATCATAGGTCAAAAATGGCTTCAAAATTTTATGGTGCTTTTTTTATTTTTTGGCGGGGGGGGGGGGCAATAAAACAGGGAGATAATCCTCCAATAAAGCGGGGGGGGGGGGAAGCATTTCCAGACCGTGCACAGGTCTGATGGCTGGAAGGATTAATCGTACGAAAATCCCTTCTCCTTAAATAATTTTAAAATTCAAAAAAATGTTTTTTAACTAGTTTAAAACTTAATTTTTGTCGTTTAACATGTTAGTTTTTTAGTAAAAAAATAAAATGCAATGCAATAAAAAAAATTTTTACCTATTAATTCGCGTTTTTATTAATTTTCCCTTTAAAATCGAAAAACTATCTAGATAAAATCCAGTCCTGAAAAAAAAAAGATGTAGTCGATTTGATTTCTCGGATTTATCCCCCTCCCTCCTCCCCTCTCAGCCCTTACTGTAAATAATCCGGATTTAACTCCCGCTGCGCTCCCCACGTTCACTTCGGATCAAAAAACTCATGGAGAGCGGTATAATTTATTTATTTTTTTACTGATTTTCTAAGTTGTTATATTGAGACATAACAACGCGCTTTTCACTCAATAGCGTAGGTGTATTTTTGGACCTTGATCACCCTTGTAAACAAAATTGTTAGGCCAGTGAGGCTTTCGGGAAACATTATTGTCGTTTACAAAAGTCCATCCTACCTCCATGTTAAATGGGGAAGGGGTTAGACCCCTAATCTCAGATTTTTTTGGGAACCCCTCCCCCGCCAACCTTCCCGTGCCCATGTATATTATTTACCAAAATAATAGTGTTAAAATTAAAAACACTAAATCACTTTTAGATTTTGATTGACTCCTTTTGGTTTTAGTGTTTGCATGGTCTACTTATAAGACGATAAAATTAGTGCTTTTCATCTTTTCTTTCATTGCTAAAATTATTCTTGAAATTGCCTTATTATGTTCATAGGTGTTTTTGGTCGGGTCCGCTACAGGGGGTCCACCCCCTGGTGGAAGGCCAAAATTTTTTAGGGGGGGGGGGGGGGGTCGAGGGGGGTCCGGACCCCCCTGGCTTTGTAGGGGGGGTCGACCCCGGGTGCGAGATTTCAATTTTCGGGGGGGGTCAGGGGGGTTCAATTTTTTAGCAAAATTTTTTTAACTCAATAATTTAAGTGTTTTTAGGTTTAATATTGAATTTTAAGTATTAAAACAGCCTATTTAGGCCTAAAAAGTGTATTTAAACACTGTTTTAACTAAAAACCCGTGTTTTTGACAGTAAATAAAAAATATACTTCCGAATTGGTCGGGAGGGGGGGGGGGTCAGCCTCGCTAGGGGGGAGGTCAGGCCGGACCGCTCTCGAGCTTTGGGGGGGGCCCTGAATTTTTTCTAGGGGGGTCCAAAATTTTGGCTCTGGGGGGGTGCACCCCTCTGTCCCCCCCCCCAAAACACCTATGTTTATGAAAACATGATGTTTACTGGAAATTTATCTTAGAAAGATCACAGTTTATACGGAAGTATCACTGTAAAGTATGTAGTCTGACATAAATTTCACATGAATTGGTCTATTTCCTTTTGCATAAATTATAGGTACTACAAATATCAGCGTATTTTTGTTTCATAAAATTCTTTCTGATTTGTTTTTCTGAAATTAATGCGTGGGAAAATATTTTTATGAAGATTAATTTAAAATTTCTAAAGGATTTTGTCGTTGCAGTAACAAAATGAGCCAAAATCATTCTAAAATATTAAAAAAATCACAGTTACAAGTCTTGTAAGTGACTGACTTTTTTTTTAATTTTTAACACCCAAATACTAAAAACGTTATAATAATTAGAGTAACGATGATTTTATACTGTTTGTGACTCTTTACGTCTTACTAACGCCGATTTATAATAAAATAATATTTTTTATAGCGGGTGCAACTACAGGCGGGTGTACTGGAACGCTCGGAACTCTCGCACAAACTGTAAACTGGTAGAAATCAAAAATAAAATGAAGAAGGCGGAGCGAAATACATGGAACAATCGCGGAAGAGAATGGGCGATCGCGTTCGGCGTCGCGGGGGCCGTGGCCGTAGTCGCGTTAGCGGCGGGTTTCTACTGGTACAGAACTAATACCTAGCGGTTGTTGCTGCATTGATTTATATATATTCGTTTATATTTTCTCAAACAAATCGAAACTTTTTTTTTCATCGGGAAAACGGATCTAGATTCTGTTTTCTAGCAAGTCGTCTCCTCGTTTTTTTTTGGACTATGATTTCGCACTGGTGCAGGATTGGAGTAAATTGAATATTTAAAGTGAAGATGGCGTTTTTTTTATGGAACGCTTGAAAATTGTTGTTTTGAATTAATAAATGGATTTTTATTATGCGTTAATCTAATGCGTACGCGGAATCGAAATAATTGGATTTTTTGTTTTCGGACCAACGGAATTCTCCCGGAATTTACAAAAAAACTTGGATGCTAATTGATTTCAATAATTCGTATCGTAATATCTCTTTTTACGACGCAATGACGGGTAAGTTATCGTATAAAATACAATAAATAAAGTCTCTTAAAAAATAATTAAGAATGGAAAATATTTTTAGGTGGCGGAATTATTGTATTGTACAAAAAGTTAATTAGTGTATAGAATTTAATGATACACTGATATATTGTGGTCTGAATTTAATGATACATTGATATATTCAATGATACATTGATAGATTGTGGTCCGCATATTGTTGAAATTAGGCTCACCTTAAAATTTTTTCCATTAATCAGTTTTGAACAAACTTTGATTCTTCAGAATCGTTGTTAATTATCAATCAGTATCATTTCTGTGGGTCTTATTGTTGTATTAGGCATGCATAAATAGCATTACAGTCATTATTCTCTGTAGTACTAAATCAGTTCTGCCAAAAATCGTTTTTCGTATTTTTAAACGCTGTTCTGTTAGAAATAAAATAATTAGATAAGTCAAGCTTCAAGCACAAGCAAGCGCATGGATTTATTTTTGCCGAAGAAAGGCACAATCATAGGTGGGCAGGGGGTTATACTATACACCCCTCAAAAAATCCTGAAAGCCTAAAATTCCCTAAAATTTGGGAGTACCCCAGACACACCCCCCCTTTAAAAAAAATTTTGGGAACACCTCCCCCCGAATTTCGGGGGTCGGGTATACCCCCCATAGGTGGGCAGCCTTCCGGGCACTTTAAGCATACGTAACTGAACGTAGACCTACATA
>JASAMX010034363.1:0-11789 GCA_030248175.1 Microlaimidae sp. YZB2_3
ATATTTTTGGTCTTAAAACAACAAAATGTTATGTTTAAAACTTTATATGCATTTTTTGTAATAGATTTGCAGTGATCCGTCAATCACTGCAAATTATTAATTACTTTATTCAACACTTGTGTTAACTACTTTGTTTTTTAAAAGTAAGTAATTAAGTAGGTAGTTAATTACTTTTAAAAATAAAATTATATGGACAATTAAATAAGTAGCCATAATCTTGGTAATTAAGTAATTAACGACTTAAGTTGGTATCACAATAATAGAATTGTGGTCAATACAACACGTTAATACATCACTATTGGAACCCAAACAACGCATCTGTTTACCAAATATATAAAATTTTCATGTCAAGAGTTATATACTTGCAAATTATTAAGTTGAAACAGCACCATAGTTAAGATAATCGTTGGGTTTCAGACTATAAAGTTCATTGGCATCTTTAGAATTTCCACCGTATTTGTTTCTGTAAATATTTATTATGTCCTCCACAGGTTTCTGCTTGCTTTCAGGCAAGCGACTCCAACAATAAATAGCAATCACTAAAAATTTAAATAAATTGATTTAATAAAACATCGTTACTAATGACACAATAAGTCAGAAGCATCATAAAATACTCGTAACTGTGACTCTTTTATCTTATAACACACAGATACTGTAAACCTGAATAAATTTTTGTCAATAAAATTCACTGTTAAAAACTTATTTTTGTATTGTTGGAAGATGTGTCATTATAATCCACTGAAACTGGACCGCCCAGCACCAAAACAAGTCCTATGGGTCCGCTATTCGCATTTTGACCATTCGCAGCGCCTAGGCATTCTCTTAATCCGATTCTATATTATAAGTAAATTTTATGTGTATTGCAAAAACTTAGTTTGCGAAATTCTAACTAAGCAAACAATGTTTAAACTTTGCAGAATTTTTCGCGAAAAACAACCGCAATTTTTTGGGTTTTGCATGAATTTTTTGTTATATTTTTTAAAGAAACATTTTGAAATTAAAAAAAAAAATTGTTTATTTGAAATATTTTTTGTGCGGTGTAAATAAATTTCTGTTATTAACTGAGTTGCTGTGGATGTGGATACATTATATTTTTTATTTAATAAATCCGGTGTCGCGGGATATCTTTTCCCCCCTTCTTTTTTTCCCCCGGAAGATCTATCCCGGTAAAAAGCCGGGATAGTTTTTCCCCCCGGAAAAACCATCCCGCTAAAACACCGGTTAATTCTTTCCCCCCTCGGTAAATTCTTTCCCCCCGGAAAGACTATCCCGGTTAAAAACCGGCTTATTCTTTCCCCCCTCTTTTTTATATTGTTGTTCGTTTGTTATGAATTTTAGCTTGGTTTTAAGGTTTTGCTTAGGCTGCTTAGGGAAACTATGGTTTAAAATGGTTAAGGTAGTTCATGGGTTTTATTTCAATAATTTTATGAATTCATGAAAGTATCATGATAACAAAATAATCATTTTAATTTAATGACGTGTTTTTGAAGAATGCCCAGAATTAATATTATAAACTTTATGCAAATTTTTGAAGGGGGAAAGAATATACCGGTAAAAACTTTCCCCCTGATTATAACGCTAAAATAGAAAATTACAAACAAAATTAAAATGGTGGGTAAACATGTTTTAATGGAAATTATTACACAAAAATTGGTATTTGAGCTAATAAAGGTACAGCTATTCAAATTATTTTTAAAAATTCTAAGTTTATATGATTTTAAAATTAAAAACCATGGGGAAAAATCTATCCCGGTATATTCTTTCCCCCGGGGAAAGAATTTACCGAGGGGGGAAAGAATATCCCGGGATAGTTTTTCCAGGGGGAAAAACTATCCCGGGATAGTTTTTCCGGGGGGAAAAATTTTAGGGGGGAAAGAATATCCCTTGACACCGGCGTGGCTACATGCATGTAGCCACGCCGCGTACAGCTAAAATTGGCGTGGCGTTTGAAAAACTTGTTATTTTTGAGAAGGTTTTTTTGAGGTCCAAGGAATTCAGTGCAAAACGTAATAAATAAAACTGTAACTGTTATTGTGATGAAATTAAATGGTTAACTAATTAAACCAAAATAAATATAGCATATTTTGATTAGTATCTTATGTACAAGCCATAATTAAGTGACTATTAAAAAATAGTTTTTATAAAAAATATTGTAAGATGTCAAGAATGCATTAGGAATGAATCAAGAATGCATGAGGTACAGTGTAACAAAAAAATATATATTTTTGGTGTAACTATAGCTAAAGATTAAATTCTAAGTTTAATAATTAAACACAAATGCACCTTTATATTAATCCATAACACATCTTCCAAACAAACTAAATAAAGAAAATGAATAAAATTTAAAGTGCGAAAAATCATTATAGAGTAGTTGATTTAATTTCGGCCACCTGTTTTTAATTTTTTTGGTAAGTTTTTTCTGGTTTTTTTCAATCGACCCAAAATTTGGTCTAAAAATCAAACGATAGCTATTTTGTTATTCCAGTGCAAAATTTTAAAATTTCTATTACACTTAAAGATCAGTGGAGGTTTAAAGTTTTATTTATACAGTGGCCGAAATTAAGGCGCAAGCCATTAACTTCGGCCACCTAGAAAAAACTGTCTATAGCTATTGCTAAAACGAACTATAAAAATTTTTAAAGGTTGCAAATTTATCTTTAGGTATTGTTCTTGGTACAGATAGCTTAATTTTTTTCTCGTTTGCAAACTTTAATAGTTATTAGCAACACTTTAAATAATTATGTCAAAATCTTAAAAAAACAAGTTTTAAATTTTTTACATAAAAAGACGTCAAAAAAGTCAAACGAGCAAAAAAAATCTTTATAAATACGGTAGTACAATAATATTTAAAAACAGCAAAAAACGGCAGGTTCTTTCATCTAAATTTTTAAGTGGCCGAAATTAACGGAATCTTAAAATGCGCAGTTAGTTAAACGCATTACCAAGTGATTTTGAAAAAAATACCAAAAGATGAAAATAACAATTTTGAGCCTTAAATAGAAGATTTTTTAAGGTTATATAGTGCGTCGTTCGAAATTTGATGCAGTTTACACACAAAACAAAAATTAAGAAAATCACAAAAAAATTACTTTTTGTGTGAAAATGTTGATAATGCAGAATAACATAAATATAAAACTTTTGCAAAAACACTTCATTCATCATTCATCCAGTTACTTTTGTGCTAGTTTTTTTGTGTTTTTTCTTTTGTTCACCCTAAATTGGTGGCCGAAATTAAGGCCTGGCCAAAATTAAGTCAGAAACCCTACTAATCTAGTTTCAAAAAGTTTTTTATTCATTAATATCTTGAAATTCTTTATTGGTGCCTGTTTTATTTATTACTCTCAAAATATTTGACTCGAATGCCGCCAGGAAGCGACATTACTTAAACACGGGTGCAGGACCAAATAATCCAAGGTCCAAATAATCCAAGTAACTAGGTTCAAATAATCCAAGCCTAGGGAAAAATAATCCAAGGTCACTAGGTCCAAATAATCCAAGGTAGGTCCAAATAATCCAAAAAAGAGCGCTGCGAGTTGGGTTATTTTTTCCCACTTGAGCTCATTTTAATTTATGCAAATTTTTGATCTTTTTATTGTTATTTCGAGAAATCGCGCTATTTATCGCGCTATTATTTCGAGAAATCCCGAAAATTAAAATATATTTATAAAATATGTAAAAAATTGAAAAAAAGCAACTTAAGTACATAATTTTAATATATAAACAATCATAAAACTTAATAAAATAAATGCAAAATGTTAAAAAATAAAACCAAATTATCTACTCAAAATAATGTTTATTGCTACCTGTTTTTTTGAAAATTTAGCGTTAAAATCATTAAAAATAAACGAAATGTTATCTTGGATTATCTAGACCTGGTGAAACCTTTGTTTGAATTATTTCTTCGCATTTAAGAACAAATAATCCAAGACGCGTTGGATTATTTGGACCTTGGATTATTTGTTCGCACACTCCTTAAAAACAGAATTTTGTTGGATTAATGCCAGCAGTTCATTTGAAATCTATTTCCAAATATTTGAAATGGTTGAAATAAAAGAAAATTAAAAAAATAAACCAATTTATATCTAAAAACGTCATTTATTGTGCAGAAAGATATTAAAAAATGAAAAAATTACTTTTTGTCATAATATATGTTTTTTACCTATGTTTTTATGCTAATATTCATATAGAATAAATATATTAGAGATTTTTTATAAGATTTTGGCCCATCTTATGTAAATTACAAAATGAACTGACTCAGTTTGCTACGTTTAAATCCAAACGAAATTCAAAACATTTAATGTTTATTCTAGCTGCATTTTTTACCGACTTCAGGCCGCGTAATAAAATTAATTCGATCAAAATACAATGGGCATTTCCGTTATTTTTTTAATTTTTTTATAATTATTCAGCGCGGCTGCCTCGCGACCGCTCTGTCGCTTCTACAGTGCCGTTGAGTTTAGTTTAAAAACTATATACAATAATGTCACTGCCTTCTAATCATTGACAATTAAATCCTTACAGCAAATATAAAAATTGACTCAGAGTCAGGTTTATAATAAAATGATTGTGACTCTTTCTAAAATGATGAGTTCCAAGGAAACGTTATTTTTTCAAGACTTTCGCAACTCTTTAAAGTTTTGTCGAAATTACCCGTCAAAACCGAAATTCAAACAACCAACATTGCATATCGATTTCTTATTTAAAATGAAGAAATAGGGAATAAATTCGGAAGCTTAAATTAAGGAGAGATATTTATTTTATTAATAAATTTATGCTTTACAGTTTAGTTTAATAAATTATGAATTAATATTAATTATATACATTAGCTTTTTATGTTTTTTTAGTTAAAAAACTCTGGGTCTTTTTAAATCTCCTTTTTTATTCCGCTTTCTTTTCAACGCTTTTTTCATCGCTTAGAAAATTTGCATTATTACGATATTTTCTGCAGAGTCAGCAATGTTTTGCAATGTTTTGCAATGTTTGCAAGTGTTTGCATACTCTATGTGTGTAACAAATTTCAGTGCAACGTGCCAATATTAACAAAACAATCTTTAAGAAAATAATAAAAAAAACCTCTTTGCAACTGTAAATTTATAATAACTTTTAAAGCTGCTGTGTACAAAATTTTCTACGTGTTTCTTTTTAATGTTTAATTTATGCTAAATTCAATGTATCAGGTCACAATAAGAAAAAAAGTGTATTACATCTGAAACTAATTCCGAATGGTTAACAATTTACTAATAAGAATACCATTTGGTTAAAACGAATGTTGTCTTTTTAAACATCAATTTTTAAAATAACTTTAAAATAATTTCTACTGGACGAATAACAGTTAAACGTAACAGAAATCACCTTAGATTACCAAAAAGAATTAAATTTTTTAATTTGGTTTAATCCTGTAAAGTATTAAGTACTAATATCACTTTTAACAATATTTTTTACCTGCTGTTTTTTCTTTCCATGTATGTGTTTTTTTGTTTCTTGTTATTCTGATATTACCACTTAAAAAGTTTAACTTTAAAAACTTTAAAAAAACGAGCTACACATAAAAATAAATTTTGTTTTTTGGATTTGAAATTTTGTGATTAGGAAAAAATATGTTATACACCAAACACCAAACATAATTTTTGATGTGGTGTTTTGTGTATGATGAAACCTGCATTTTTTTTATACGTAGTTCAGTTTTTTGGTAAAATTAAAATAATAACAAACAAAACACACACCAAGTGTCAAACCACGAATAAAAAATATAAAATGGCAGTTTTTTTTACTATGGAGAATCATGACGGTTAATTCGGTGTACATAAAGGTCCCAAGAAGAATCGAAAATAATTTGTATAAGATGGAACAAAATGAGAGAAAAAAAGCATGCACAACCAGTGGTTTTTTAGGAAAAATGTTTTATGTTTATGTTATTTTCGCGTATTATAATCAACTTTTTTCTTCGTTAAACAAAATGATATACAAATTATTTAAAAATCTTCTCGATACCTTTGTGTACATTGAATTAACCGTCAAGATTCTTCATTGTTCAAAATTGAACCAAATTTAAAACTTAAATTTTTGGGTACCATAGTGTGGTTTCTATTAAGTTTAAATAATATTTTTTATGTTTAAAATGATTTAATATAAATATTGGTGTAAAAAAACATTTATTTTAGTTCATTGCTGATTAACCGTTAAAAATTAATTTTGATATAATAGAATTTTAATGACGTAAAACATCGATTGCTATTAATTAAAAAGCTTAAAAAAATAAGCCAAAAATTACTATCGCGCAACTTAAAAAAAGGTCAACTTACAACTTGTCGGGAGAATAAAAAGCCATTGAACATAGGGACCCATGTAATTGTGCAGAGTCTCAAAACAACAAGTGATTACAAAGCCGACAGTCCAAGTTGATCCAAAACTACAATAAACAACTTTTATTAAACTCACTACCCGCAATTAATTAATTAAACTTTTACAGTTTATACAACGGCACAAGTGTTTGATTTTATTTAAAGATAAATTCTATGAGGGTGAAAATAGATGAGTGGTAAAGTAACCATTCGTTCTTTGAGAAAATATCACGTGCAGAGAAACACATGACGCAACTAAATAATTATTGGTTACATAACCGCTGAAAACTTTTTTTTTAATTTTTCTCGCTCAAGGGTTTATTGTTTATTTCTTCCTGGCGGAAAGCGGTTACGCCTTTAATTTCAACCTGGAAGACTTTAGCTTTAATTATTAAATTTCTTATTTCATATGTTTTTTAACTAAGGCGGACATGATTGGTCAAATGGAAAACCTGAGGTCAGCCAAACCCAGATCAAATGGATTTCTAATAAATGCGTATTGTATACTTAACGAGCGAATTTAAAATGTGTTGTTTGTGGAAAGTATAGTATTTGTTTTTCTGCGGAAAATAGTTTTTAAATATCCAGCCAGACGCTTTTTAGCGGTTACAATACAATAAAAGATAAGATAGTATCATTCTCATAGTTTGTATTGTAGTTAAAACAAAGGGTGTTGATTTTATTTTAAATCGAAACTTTTTGGACTGATTCCTGAGTCCCTTCTTTTCAGGGCTGCACATTTTATATTTGCTAGAATCGCAAAACCTAATTTAACCTAATTAAATTATATAATTTAAATTTTAAAATTAAATAGTTAATAAAAAAAATGACTAGTAAAAAAACATTTTCACCAAAGTATGGAGGAACTATTCTTTCCAACGACAAAACGGATTGGACTAAATGAAGTATTATTGCAAAGCTTGCAGTCACAGGAATGTCATAAAGAAGTCAAAATTTCTTTTGAAAGCTTTTATTGATGCGTTTCATACTTGATTTCGTGATAACGCATTCCATATAGATAAAATTCTATTACTAAATAAAAAGTTTCGTACATTAAATCTACTTTTTTAAACTTTTAGTTTAAGGTTTTTGTATGTAAATAGGCTTTTTGTTTTGTTTCTATATATACCGTTTTATGGCTGAGTTCAAATTTTATTATAACGCATTCCATGCAGATACAATTCTCTCACTAAAATAAAATTTTTCTACATTATGTTCCGATATTAGATTACATTATCTTATTAGCATATACCTTCTTTATTCGTTCCTTATTAGAATTTGAAACTTATGTTTGGAATCCGTTTTCTCAAATCAATAAAGATTGTCTTGAAAAAGTTCAAAGAACGTTTACTAGGCGGATATATCAATAATGGTTTTTTCCTTATGTTAGTTATGAAACCAGAGTAAAGGAACTGAACTTAGGGAAACTTTAAACCCGTAGAAAACAAAATGATGCACTACTTTGTTATAAACTTATTCACAACTTAGTTAATGCAGATATGAATACATTCTTAAGTATTGATAATAATGGTAGAACCATTTTCAACGGTTTAAAATTAAAGATTTTAAAGTTGGATTAGACATATCTAAGCATTTTTGTTAATACTCTAGATAGTAAATTGGTTTTAGAACAGTTTATCGTTGGATGTAATTTTTCCCTTCACTTTCTACTTTTCGAGATAAGATTAAATATATTATTAAATAATGACTGATATGTTTTTCTGTAAATCATTTCAATCATTCTATTATTGTGTTTGAATTTTATAGTTTAGTACATATTTATGTAGCATTTATGTATTGATTTCTATGTTATATTGTAATTATGTTACCTTATAGTGACCTTTGCAACAATAAATTTTTCATTAATTGTACTTTTTTGAACTTTTATCTATACATATGTTTTTTTGTTTTATTTCTTTATGTACCAGCAAACATTTAACATTTGTTCATAATGTTTAAAAATTAACTTGATTTAAAATAAAATTATTTTACTAAAAGTAAACCCAACAGTTGATCGTTGGATTAAAAAATGTCCCCCATTAGTAACCACTCAAATCACGAGAATCTGACGTCACTTTATCACACAATTAGATTCGATTTAATACTGAATATTTGTTTGATAAAGTGACGTCAGATTCTTGTGATTTGAGTGGTTACTTAATGGGGGGGGGGGGCTTTTTTTAATTAAACGAACAACAGTTTCAGCCACGTTGGGTTTACCTATTTTTTGAGACAATTTATAACTACATATTTAAACTCTAAAATTTGAATTATATCCTTTAATTTTCTTAAATTAGGTTTTGCGTATATTAGCTAATGTTATTTTGATTTGCCTTGAAAAGGGACTGAGCAATCAGTTCAAAGCAGGTAGGTTTGAAATCAACAGACGTTTTTCTATAGTATTGATTGACTGCAATAAAAGAAAAGTTTTTATGTTGTTAATTTCTTTTTTGCTATTTAAATTTAAAAGTAGTTTTTTACCAAATTAAAACTTTTATTTTGAATATATTTACCAAGTATAAACTTTTTTAAATTGCCAATTGCCAATTTAAATTACAAATTTTTAATTAAAAAAAATAGAATTAAAAAAATAAAATTGGTTGTTTGCTTTTTGACTTCTCAAATTTCATGAGATTTATCGTTCTAATCAAATGCTAAGTCTTTTTGTTTATTAAGGCAAAAAGGCTATTATCAAAAGCAATTAGGTCGCCGCCAGCAAAACTGGGTGAATTTTTAATTTTGCGTCTTGCTCTAAGCCTCTTCCCCCCTTATATTTTTTGCCTGTTACTCCCGCCGTGTAAAGATGCAGGGTCTAAGTTCATTGTATTTATGACAAAACTTCCTTTGGACAAAGTCCAAAGGACAATTTTATAAAAGCCAAAACGTCCTTTATAGAGCCAAAACGTCCTTTGGACTTTCCTTTTTGCAACGAAGTATGAAGACTATTGAATAAGGTGCTCCTTTGGAACAAGAAGTTTAAAGGACGAAAATCCAAAGGAAAGTTCAAAGGACAAAAGTATGAATACGTTGTCCTTTGGATTTTGTCGTTTGGACTTTTCCCTTTTGGACTTTTCCTTTTGGACTTTTCCCTTCGGACTTTTCCCTTTGGATTTTGTTCTTTGGACAAAGTCCAAAGGACAAAATGCAAAAGGACAGAAAAGTCCTTTGGACTTTGTCCAAAGGACGTTTTGTCATATAGTATGAACCAGCCCTTAAACATGGAGACGGAATTTACAAATCATAAATCTCATTTAATAAATGATGTTTGATTTACATGATCATGAATTGCAATTCGCTAATTATAATGGATAATTAATAAAATAAATAAATGGATAATTAAAAATACACAATTAATTATTAAATAAATTATAATCTCAATCTGCTAATCATATCAGACAATTAATCATTAATTAATTAAATTATAATTAATTATTAACTTGATTGATCCAACTACAGCATGGGCCTGCTCTGGTACTAATTCGGCAAACAAAAACGATGGTACAGGGCCTAAAATACCACTAATTAACCAAAAGTTTCATTAAAATGTGTAGTTAAAAATTTAATTTAATTTAGGCCAGTCGCAGTTACCAGATTCCAGTTTTTCAATTTTTATTTTAAAATTTTTGTTTGTAAACTTTTTTTCAAAAATTAAGTTTTCCTGCATTTTGCCTTTTGTTAGTAATTTTAATTTCTTCTTCTCTTACACTGATTGACATCAAAATGATCTTAGCTCTTAAACTAAAGTTTTTCTGTTATTTTTGTCCTTGGAGGTAAGTTTTTTTGTTTGCTGCAATCATTTTTTAGCTTTATAGTTGAATTTTTATTGCCTGTTTTTCTATTACCTGTTTTTATACGATTAATCAATATTTTTGGGCAATATGTACCAGGTTGTGAAAAGACAATAAGCTTAAAATAAAACTGCATCCATTAATTTTTTGTTTGATATCATATTTAAAATTTTACGTGTTACTGAATTTTGTTGTTTTTGTTCTCTTAAAAGTGCTTTACGGAGTCAAATTTTTATTTTCGATTTTGATGAATATTTGCGAAAATTCTACCACTGGTTCCAATAGCCCACAAAAATTTTTCATCAAAATATCTCCAGTGGTTCAGGAGAATTGACCCCCTAAAATAGCGTTTTCGATCATTCTGCACTTATAAGATTGCTCAATAGGTATAAAAATTTAAGCTACAAATTATATACTCAAAGAAAGCGGCTATTTTTTACTTTAGTTTGATATCTTGATTGTTAAAATTGGTACGACACTTGTTAAAATGTTGCGTTTCCCATGCAAAAAAACCCTTGATTTTTTTCGCTAAAAATACGAAGCGACGGCGGAAGTCATTTCTGGGCAGACTTCAAACAGTTTTATAAGCGCGTTTTACTGAATCTGACAGAGCAGCCGCTTGGTCGGGTTAGTAGTAGTTGACATCGCGTACATTTTAACGACTTTCGAAACCTGAATAATACATGTCTTTGATTTTTCATTAAATAAACAAAAAACATGAAAATTATTTAATTTTTTACAACAAAATGTCTGTTTGTATTGTATTTTAAAAATAATGATTTTAATTTCAACGTTCACTTCAAATTTACTATTTTTCACTTGACCCTTCATAGTTTTTTATCAAAAACTCAAGTTAACACACAAAAAATTTGTTTTAAATAGCCTCAAAGTTTTTTAAAACATAAAAGATTTGTAAAATTTGTTAGTTATTTTTAAGGTTATAATGATAAAAATAAAACGTGTTCGAACTTTTTGGCCTTAAACTGATTTAATTTTTTGGCTTTATATTTTTGTGAAATTTTTTAATGTGTTTAATAAAATTGTTGCGCATACTTTATTAGATTAGTTTTAATAAAAAAATAGTAAAAATGATACTGTTTTCTGCCTGCACGATAGTTTTTGGGTGTTGAATGTTTCGCCGAATACAGGATTAAATTTGCCTAATATTTTAGGGTTTTTGTACGAGAAACGTAATTTATGCACAAATACTGCACCAATCTTAACAATCAAGGTATCATATTAAAATAGAAAGTAGCTTTTCTATGAGTGCATAGTTTGTAACTTACATTTTTGTAACCATTTAGCAATTTTTCAAATACTGAATTATCAAAAAACCCCATTTTCGGCGCATCATATCTCCTGAATCCCTGAAGATATTATGATAGAACAATTTTTGGGAGCTATTGGGGGCAGGTAAACGATTTTCAAAAAAACCAACAAAATGGAAGACAAAAATTTTAACTTCGTACAGCACCTTTAAGGAAATAAATCCAGCTATTTCGATAACAATGTGTTAAAACACCTTGCGCATAAACAACGTTGCGATAACACCGTTGCGCATAAGCTTGTAAAAATAAAAAAATATATGTACAATTGTGAATTAGTTTTCACTTATTAATAGTTTTACAATAGTTTTAAATTATAGTATACGCTTCCATAA
>JASAMX010034364.1:0-11319 GCA_030248175.1 Microlaimidae sp. YZB2_3
TTTTTAGATCATCAACTGGGACCTTTTTACGTAGATCTTTTCGCAGCGCGACAAAACGCTCAGCTTTTCAAATTCTTCAGGGGCGGGTCCACTAAACGAGTGCTGACTAGGTGCCATCTTAGCACGTTGTTTAAAACTCTTGTTAATGTTTTAATTTCTGGGTTTTTTCTTGAGAAAACTTATGGGACTCTTTTTTTAGATAGAATATAGTAATATTAAGGAGTGTTATGCATATTTGTTTATAATAAAATTTGCTAAAGCCTTAAACCGTAGTTTGAAGTTTTCTTAACCCATTAACTGGAGTTATTGTTTTAATAGTTTGTATATACAATAAATATGTATAAAATTAATAAAATATCAATTTGTGCCGTGTAAACAAAAAGTTCTGTTAGATTTTTCGAGAAAAAACCCAGAAATTAAAACATTAACAAGAGTTTTAAACAACGTGCTAAGATAGCACGTAGTCAGCACGCGTTTAGTGGACCCGCCCCAGTTGGCTACCCGATCCGGACGCAGCGGGAGTGGACGCGTTCATTCAAGACTGGTCCAGGAGAGCAGTGCTATGCTTTTCCTCCCTTTGTGATGATACCCACCGTATTACGAAAAACCACGCGTCAGAAAGCGGATGTATAGCTCTTATCGCCCCGGTATGGCCAGCGCAAGCATGGTACATAGGGCCAGATTCTCCGTCTTTTGATAAAACGACCACTTCTTTTACCTTTAGACCGCGACAATTTAACAAATCCACAGGGGTAGCGTCATCCTTTAATTTTAGCAAGAATATATAACACAAGAAAATGTCCGACTATACACTAAATTTTTGACCAAAATTTTGCGAGAAAAGTCGCACTTTTGAGTTCGTGTGTGACTTTTCTCGCAAAAATCCGCCATTTTCCGCTAGTTTTTCCGCGCTGCGATTTTTAACACAGTGTTAGTTTTCTCGCAGTGGGGACTGCGACTTATTTCGCACTCTATGCTGCTTTATTCGCACTGCGATTATTTTCGCACTGCGAGTATGGCTGCGCAACAAAAAAAATACAGACGCTGGTAGTCATTTTCAATGGAGTAAAACACTTCGAAACTTGTTTTATTTAATTTTAAAACGTTGGAAAGTTACTTTACTTTATTAAAACTAAAAAGTTTTAACATCTTAAGGTAAAAAAACGAATTTTACTCATTTAAACACAAAATTTTCGCTCCGCTTTGTTTTTATTTTTTTTTTGTTGTGCAGCCCGACTCGCAGTGCAAAAATAATCGCAGTCCGAATAAAGCAGCATAGAGTGCGAAAGAAGTCGCAGTCCCCACTGCGAGAAAACTAACACTGTGTAAAAAAATCGCAGCGCTCCAAAACTTGCAGAAAATGGCGAATTTTTGCGAGAAAAGTCGCACACGAATTTGAAAGTTCGGCTTTTCTCGCAAAATTTTGGTCAACAATTTAGTGTACAGGCGGACATTCTCTTGTGTTATATATTCTTGATTTTAGGGAGGCGGATGAGATTAACGGCCTGGCCTTTATCAGGCGATTTCTCAAAAATAAAGGTATTTCAGAAGAAGCTGCAACGCTTACACTCAATAAATACTCCCCAACTTCTCAAAAACAATGTTTCGGCCTTTCGAAAGTGGCATAGCTGGTGTCTACCAAGGTCTATTAATCCCTTTCGACCATCTTAGTTCAAAATCTTAACTTTTTAGCTACTTTTTATGATAAGGGTTTGGAATATAGCTCTATTAGCACTATAAAATCCGGTGTATCCTCAATTTTAGTTTATTTCACGAAAGAAAGATTGGGCGAAAATCCTCTGGTAATAGCGTTTATGAAAGGTCTGTTTCGTAAACGGCCATCTAAACCGCGTGTATTCTTACACGTGGGACAGAGACGTTTTAAACTTTATAATTAGTCTTGATAAAAACAATAATCACAAAGATCTTACTTTTAAAACCGCATTTTTATTGGCATTCCGTACGCCTAAACGGGTTTCCGAACTTGCTTTATTTTGATTTAAAATATAATGGAAAAACGCACCTAATATTATCAAAAATATATAATATACCGAAAAATGTGCAACTCCTATATAAAAAAGTACTGAAACGTAGGTCATTATAATGAGCCTCTCCATTTAAATGACACTCTCCATTAAAATGGCATCGTAGTCATTTTAATTCGGCGAGTTAAAATGGAGAGAAAGCCATTATAATAGCCATTTATTCATTTAATTTCACTTTATATATACAAGTGTAATACTGTCCGGGCCGCACGAGTTTTACCGTGTTGGACAGTATTAAACCAACCTGAGAAAACTCGTGCGGAGACAATATTACAATTGTAAGTATATATGAAGTGAAATTAAATCAATAAATGGCTATTATAATAGCTTCTTCACCATTTTAACTCGCCGAATTAAAATGGCTACTATGCCATTATAGTGGAGAGTGTCATTTAAATGGAGAGGCTCATTATAATGGCCTACGTTTTCGCACTTTTTTATATAGGAGTTGCACATTTTTCGGTATATTATATATTTTTGATATTATTATGTTTCATTTAAATAACGTGACTAAAACTCGTAAAATGGGTGATCCACCAATGCAGGTCAAATTATGATAAATATTTTGATAATAATCTTCTTTGTCCCGCGGCACGCGTCTGAAGAATTTTATTAAACGGAAGGAGCCACTGCAGTCGAACGGTGTCCGGAAAAATACCTTCTGCCGAATATCTTCCGGAAAAAATATCTTCTTTCAGCAGTAAATTATTCAATATTATTAAAAACAACTTTTTATGTCGTTTTAGTCTGATTTTAAGGTTTCGCTTATGCTTAGGGAAAAAGTTTTTTTAGTTGATAATTTAAAAGTCTTTCAGAAGATATTCTTTCCGAAGATAGGGTAGTGCATTTAATTTCGGCACTTTTTTGTTTTTCCAATGTAACTTTTTACTGTATGGCCGTTTCGATATCTAAATCTTAATTTGAAGCTTTCCAACTGCGCTCGCCACAAAAAATTTACGAATAAAAAAATTTTTTCACAAAAAAAAATCATAAAAAAAAAAAAAAACAAAATCACAAAAATAAACATTAATTCACACTTCACAAAAAACCAACCAATTTTCTCAAAAAAAATCATAATTCTAAAAAAATAGAAACCCATAACATTCAATCAAACACTTTAATTTAAGCTAATACTTTATATTTCAACAAACAACAACAAAAAAAATAACAGCAAAACCCCACACAAATCAAGAAAAGCAAAAAAAAGACAAAAATTCACTTCACTCTTCACAAGTAAACTCACACTCATAAAAGAGAAGAACTAAAACCCCAACACACCTCAACATTTTAACTTAACTATTTAAAAATAAAAAAACAACTACCACAAATTCAATCCGTTTTTACCTACAGCATATGAGTGGCCGAATTACACTATTTTATTTTATATGTTCCCCACAACGCAACGTGAACCCGGGACTAAAGATTCGGAAAATAGACTAAATTTTACCAGGACAGTTTAATTTTTAAACCAATTTATTGCATAATCATGAAATGCCCATGTTCTAAAAACGAGTAACAAATTTATTTTTTTATAAATCACACAATTTTACATGAAAATTTCATAACATAACAAATAAAAAGCTCACGACAGTCATTTACATATAATTAGCTCTCATTTGAGCTATCAAACGTCGTATTCCGTCCAGGATTACCAAAGATATAGTCCAAAATCAAAAATGCCCAATTGGGAAAAGTGCCGAAATTAAATGCACTACCCTATTTTGCAGAATATATTTTTTCCGGGCGCCGGTCGAACACTACTAAATTTTTTATAAGTTTTAAGCGTCCTCTTAAGGCGGTGGTGGCCTCGTCTATTTCGCGTTGGTTAGTAAAATTTATGAAACTTTCCGGCATTGATACCTCACAATTTAAAGCACATTCAGTCAGAGGAGCATCAAGTTCTCGAGCTTTCAAACAAGGCTTACCGGAAATATTAAACGCAGGAGAATGGTCAAAAATGTTCCGATACATTTTTACGGTTTTACAATCGAGATTGAAGGGACAATCAGCCTTCTACCTCTTAAGGTCTCTCCGGACAGTTTTTTAAGTATGGAAAATCGCCATTTTTGGCATACAAGATCTCGTGAAATACAGTAATATTTCACTAAAAAATTTATATGAGTGTTAAAAAAGGCAGAAATATCACGATTATAAAGTGAACATTCATTATATTATCGGAAGTAATTGAAATAATTGATATTAAAAATCAAATTGCAATGAAATTTTTTTAAAACCCTTAAAAATATTTACTACACACTATTTATTTAAAAAATACTTCCAATAGAGAGACACAGTTACCCTCTTCCACGTACGTAAAAATTAAACTGAAGATTTCTGTATTTATGGTTTAATAAATAATTTTCATTTAAAAAAGGGGGTTAATTTTTTAAAATTTCGGTGAAACTTCGATTTAATTGAATTTGGTAAAATTTAAAGCTCCAGATAGTATATTTCTATTGGAATTTATAATTTTTGGAAGGCCATAACATCTTTTGTATTTTTTAACGCATAAATAGTTCTGTCGTGCGTCATGAGTTTTATCAATTTTTTTCAGAAGGGTGGTTTATAAATCGCTTTTAGAGCTCATCATCCCATGGTAGCAGTCGCATAGTCGGTTAGCGCGTCGTCAAATTTTTTGAAAGGTCCCGAGATCGATTCCCACATGAAACATATTTGGCCACAATTTTTTTTTTTTTGATTTTAATAATGTTTTTTTTTTAATTTTTTTACAATTTTAAAAATTTATTTAACATCAATTCAAAAAATATCATTATTGTAATCAGGATTTGTTGCTTGCTTTTCGCCAATTAGTCAAATTTTCGTCATTTGAATATCTTAAAATATTATAATACTCTATAAGTATAATAATTCAAAAGTAAATTGTGTGTAAATAAAAATGGGTAATTTTTGCTCTTTATTGCAATTGGTTTACTACTGAACGCTCTGCAATAAAAACTGTCCGGAGAGACCTTAAGGCTGGTACATACGTTTATACGCTATATTTGTCCTTTGGACTTTGTCCAAAGGACGTTTTTACATAAGTACGAACCAGCCTTTATATGTACCAAAACTGTCCTAAACTGCAGGTAATAAGAAAGTTTCAAATGCATATAATTTTTAAACAATAACCTTCAAGTAGCAATATAAGCACTTTATTTGCAAGTGAAACTTACGAAGTACAATTGTGGATTTCATAATCATTAGAATGTGAAATGAAATCTAGATTGTATAAGTAAGTTGAACTGAGAATAGAGTGCTCCCTCCCGTTAAAATGCAATATGCATTCCCACCCAATTAGGAATTTGTTAGGAATAAAGTAACTGTCATTATATTTTTTTTTGAAATGAGCGGACAAAACCGACGGGAAAACCTTCGGAATACAACGGACCCGGCAATGAAATTGTTACAATGTGACTTTGATTACTGATATAAACTACTGTTTTATTTGTTTTGTTAATGCTAGTACTACAACTTGTTTATGTTTTATAATTTTGCTTATTACAAATGAAACAAACTTGCTTATTTCGCCCTTCAAACAAATCAGATAAGACTCCATCTTGCCCATATTTATAGGGATTACACGGTGTAAGGAATGTAAAAGACTTAGGAAAATTTTTAAAAAGTTTTACTTTAAACAGTGCGAAGATAGGATTTCTGAGAAACATAGCAATATAAGCACTCTATTCTTCAGTTCAACTTACTTATACAATCTGGAGTTCATTTCACATTCTATGATTATGAAATCCACAATTATGATTGAGAATAAAACAAATTTTTAGCCAAATTTTAGGTATAAAAGCACATGGATTAATTTTACGGAAGCCTCAACCAATGGTGAAAAACCACCAGTCAACATAAAATTGCATTATTTTGGTCAAGTATTAGCAATGAATGATTGTATTCTCCGAAATGTTCAAACAGGTTCTCGTTTTCATTCTATTACTAACTGCATGGTATTTTTAGCAACGAAAAATGTAAAGACGCTAAAGGCTGGTTCACTTATGTAAAAACGTCCTTTGGACAAAGTCCAAAAGACAAATACAGCTTATAAACGTATGTAAAAATGTCCTTTGGACTTTGTCCAAAGGACGTTTTTACATAAGTATGAACCAGCCTTAAAACGCCAAACCATTCAATAGTGAATGCAAAAAATGTTCCTCAATTACGGTTTCATATTCATAATAAGTTCGTATTATAATGTATTTAACTTTTTATTTCTTCTTTGTATATTTTTAAAAAAAACATAAGCCTGGTTGCACTACAACTACTTAAATTAGGTAGAATACTTAAGTAGCTGTGAATCTGTATAAAATGTACACATTCGCGGCCACTTTAAGTAGTCTACTTAACTTAAGTAGTTACGGTGCAACCGGGCCATAGAGTTATGGTTGAATAATATCTGGCTGACACTGAAAATTTGAATGCAGACATGAGCGAACCAATTAAAATATTGTGCAGTAATGACGTTTTCTTTTAAAACAAATAAGAACGCAGAATTTTTTTTAATTCCACCTTTTCACAAAATAAACAAAAATTAACTAACTTTAGCTCTTAAAAAAATTGCATTTAGGTTCCAAATTTGATAAATAATTATTGAAACACAGTTTTTAATCTTTGTTATTAATCCGTTTTAGTCAAAAATTTTGAATGTTATTATTGTTAAATAGTCGATTCAATACTGCAAATATCGCGGTCAGCTTTGATTTTATTTGCCTATAGACTGTTCTATAATATTTTTAAATTGCGATTTTCAGGCACAAGATATGTGGGATTTTTTGATATTGATGAATTTCTTACCATTGCCAATAGAAGAAAAACCATTCCGGAGTTTTTAGAATTTGTTGATAATTCAAAGGACATTGGTGCTTTCAGTTTTCGCATGTCACTTATTTATGTAAAGAAGCTGTCAGGTTGGAGTTATTGTAGTTTTGTGGGTGTGACATTTTTGCAATATTTGACGTGTATTGTTGTATGTGAATCCAAAGTATAAGATAAGCCCTTATAAGATGCGATTTTCTCTCCAATTTTTTGTCCTGCCGTGTGGTGGAGGTTGTGGTATAATGGTTAACTAACATCAAATATGTCAATAAATTTGGCTGTTTTAATTGTACAATCTAGTGTTGTAAAAAGTTACTTTTACTTAAACTAGTAAAAGTAACGAATATTGGATTACTTTTACTCAGATTATTTCCTTCAAATACTTAAATTAAATTAAGTAAAATTTAAGTGATTCCACGACTAGATTTTCTATGGGCTTGTTATAAAATGAGTGGCAGTAAAAAACTTAAAAAACCGCTAATACGCTAAACACCACCTATTTCGACCAGAACACTTATTAAAATGAAAATTTATACATAAAATTAGCAAAAAACTTTGGAACGGACCTCTGGACCTTTAAAAACCGATGCTTTTCAGTTTTAAAATTGTTTTTATTATACGTTTACTCTTACTTTTACTTTAAAAAATAGGTCTTACTTTTAGTTTACATAAATAAAATTTTGACCGTTACTTTTACTTTACTTAAATTAAAAATCACAAGTTACTTTTACTCTTACTTTACTTAAATTAAAACTTTTCAATTTATTTTTACTTAAGATAGAACTTCACAGTTTTGAACACTTGGACTACAAGTCGCATATCATTATAAATATTAATTTTTGGTCCATAAAAGTGGGGTGCTATAAAAAGTTAAGACTCTGTGCTATCCAGTGGTTATAAAAACATCACCGAAAAGTTTATCCAGTTCGCAACAGATGTCCATGGATTCTACTTCTGAAAACCACAATAAGGCCTTTTAAAAAAATTGATACGTTATTTTTGGGCGCAATTTTATAATAAATTAGGGTAATATAGGGGGTAATTTTTAGAGGTGGTTTGGGTTCAAAATGATCTCAGGATTTTTTTAAATTACAAAAAGACTTTTTTTACAAAAATATATAGTAAAAAAATCCTGAAGTCCTTTTTTAATCGTTTATAATAAAAAAATGGTAAAAGCCTATATCTAACTATTTCCAAACTTTCGTTTAAAAATAACGAATAAATTTTTTTAAATTTTCGTTTAATTTTTTTTAATTGACGCCGAGAAACTTTATTTTGAACCATTCCTTTAAAAGTTGCTTTTAATTGAAAATCTCAGCTGACCTAGTAGCCGAGTGGTTAGTATGTCGCGCTCGGGTACTCGGATCCATGGGGTCGAGTAGTCGCTCGACCATATTTTTGACGCCGAAAATTTTTTTTTTTTAATTTTTAGCTTTTTAAAAAAATGTTTTATTATTTAAGATACGCTAAATAGAAAATGAAAAAAATAGAATATTTTTCGTAATAAACTTTATTAATGTTTTGTATTTTTGACATGTATTTTATTGATGTTATTTGATGATTGTGGACGATAACATTTTTTTACAGAAAAATGAATGTAAAAAATTGAATCAGCAGGTCAAACTACGTATAGTAAGATGTAATTCAAAAGATCTGTCGCCAAAAAAAAAACTGTGAAGTTCTACCTTAAAATGATGGAAAATCATTATTTTTTATAACACTCACTTTATAAGCCAATGAGAGTCGATTTAATACTGAGTATTTGTTTGATAAAGTGACGTCAGATTCTCGTGATTTGATTAACTACTTAATGGTAAGTAGTTAATCGCACTTTTCTACTAAAATCTAAAATCTACTAAAATGCACTACCCTGAAGCCAGAAGAAAATACATAAGTATGATGCACCAAAAGTATTAGAAAACAGTGAGAGATGGGAAAAAAACTAATGGGAGGCATACCACAATAAAATAACATTTTAGAAGATAATTGGCGGACAAAGGCACTAATGCGGTTTTGAGTTAAAATATATTAGGGTGACCAATTTGTGCAAGATCAAGGTTGGAAGAAGAAAATTCGCGTTGGAAGCAACTAAAAAAATCGTGGTCACTACAGCAAAATCAATAAGACATAGTTATTAAAAATGCACGTGATTGTGACTCATTCGCCAGGGAATAGGGTGCTGTTTAAAATCTACAAAGAGTGCCAGTTTCATATTGTATACGAAATGTTAGCGATGGGCAGTTCCGGTTCCGGGCAAAATTTGGAATTCCGGTTTTCGGAAAATCTCCATTCCGGTTCCGGGGGTTTCCCAGTGCAATAGGCAGTTCCGGTTCCGTGAAAAATTTGCAATTTCGGTTCCCGTTCCTGATTTTCGAAAAATCTAAATTCCGGTTCCGGATTTTTTGAAAATCTCAATTTTGGTTCTGGTGTTCCGGGGGTTTCGTTGTTCCGCCCATCACTACGAATCGTTGCGGATTCTGCCGTAGTGGCGATGAAATTGCGTCGATTACCCAAGGCACGTAATAAAAGTTTTTCCGTTCTTTCAGGGTTTGATTTATCAATATTTAGAAATCAATTAAAAACCAATTTCGTTTGTATATTCTGTTTGCTTTTAGTTGACCGAAAAAATCACGGTAACACATCATCGTGGGAAGCGACAAGATATGAAAAAATTTATCGAAACTTGGATAGAAGCAAATTGATTATTAAGCCCGAAGCAATTTATAGTACATGGGTAACGTAGTTAATAATTTTTAGTACAGATTTGCGCTTGGTATTTGATATTTTTATGTTTTAAAACGACATCATGCGCGTTTTAAATATCGTTTATAGTTTTTATACAGATATCGTTTTCTAAACGAAAACTTGGGCGCTGTTCCATAAAAGCTACAAAACGCTGGAAACTTCTATTATTTTTTTCACAAATTTCTAAAATAAAAATGCACTACTCTTAGAACTTTTCAGAAAACAAAATTCCGTATAAGTTTACCTCCATAAATTTGTATATGTTTTAGCATAGGATTTTATTTCATTTTTTAAAAGTAATGTGTGTTCCGTAACTACTCCCCAATTACCAGTGTGTTCCGTAACTACTCCCCAATTACCAAACGGATGAAGTTGAAATAGGTAGCATTTAAAAGCTAGATTATCGTGTGGTTGGCTAACGGTAATTCAGGTACACATATTTTATACACTCTGGTTCATTTTGCCGTAGTAACGACGATATGAACTTAGTGAGACATTACCAAAAAAAGTTGCAAATATACGTTTCAGCTAGTTCAGCCTTACATAACTAAGAGTACACGTGCATCCATAGGTGGGCAGGGGGGGATTGGGGGGTTAAACCCCCAAAAATCCCGATTATAGCCGACACTCACCTAAAATTTAGGGGGTACCCCGGAAACCCCCCCCCCTAAAAATTAGGAGGTCCCAGTACTAAAAACGCTAAAAATGTGGTATTTGAGGTATACCCCCAAAAAATTTTCAAGACATTCCCCCCAATTTCGGGGGTCGGGTATACCCCCCCCAAAATCCGGGAGGCTGCCCACCAATGCGTGCATCCCATGTTGTACTAACAAATTTTTATAGGAGAATGACATTTTAGATCCAATACTGGGTCATGGAGTGCATTTTTAGTTATTTAGAGTCCTCTAGCACCTTGGTTTGTTAATGTTTCACTGGTCTTATATACCCTTTTTCGAGAGTTAACTTTAAGCCAATCGCTTAAGGTTTGAAAATTCTCGTTGCAAAATCGCCGTCTAAACAATAAGCCTGCCAATAATTTTTAAAGTGACGTTTTTTTAAACTGTGAATGATCTATAAAATTTAGTGAATCAAAAATCTTTAGGTTCATCACATATGGAAATATATGCCAGGCTATCAAGGAAATGCTCTTAATATTAGCTGGGAAGATGCACTGTTGTTGCATTGGAGACATACGGGAAAAACAAACCTTGCTTATAACAGTTTTGCCAGTACACTTGAAGAATTGGAAAAGTTGGTCTTAAACAGACTTTTACAACTATAAAGTGCTCGGAAAATAAAGACTGAAGGTGCACTCTAAAAAACGAATTTTATCTAAAGCTGTTTAAAAAAAAACTGCACGCGGATTGATGTACTTTAGAACACGCAACCTAAATTTTGAAATCTGTGAATTAACAAAAGTACTGCTATGAACTCACAAAATTTAAAGGTGTCAACCCAGTTGCTGTGGAAATTACTTACTTAGTCGATACGGTTTTTATTTATCATTTAGAGCCACGATTTAGAGACTTTTGCTTTTTATGACATGGACCAAAATATAAAAATTGTCCAAAAAACACGATTTTGTTAGTATATTGTTTTTTTAATCCCTGATTTAATATTGTTTACAGTATTAATAAACACACCATTTTAATTCATCAGTTTTAATACTGTCCCGTTTAAATTAATGAAAGATACATCAAGAGGTGCGGTC
>JASAMX010034366.1:0-29955 GCA_030248175.1 Microlaimidae sp. YZB2_3
ACCCTGGCTCCCTGCCAGGGAAGAAAGATGATTTTTGTAACGAAAGAGTTTAAAAAATTTAATGTTTGGAATGCTTCGCTTTCATTTTTACTCACGATGATAACACTTTATACTAAATTTTAATTCACTAAAAATAGGAAAGTTGGACACCATGGTGTTTACCACAAAAAAGGTATTTAAAGCTCTAAAAAAGCTTCCCAACAAATTGCATCAAACGCCTGACTGTTTTTCAGCTTACTTTTTAAAACGCTTGGTCAAATTTATCGCTGAAGCTTTGGCAATAACGTGTCATGAAAATTTTTTTGCAGACTTTTCATTTTGTATGAAAAGATTTTTCCTTGAAATTTTTGGCATTATAGAATAATTTAGTAATTGTATGACATCATATAATTGTTATATAAAGACATATTGTATAAAGTCATATGCGAACCAATTAAAATTGTTCGGTTGTGACGTTAAAAAAAGAATTTAAACGTGGATTTTTCTAAATCCCGTTTTTTTACAAAATATAAGATTTTATTAAAAAAAGGTAAAAATTGCTTTTCTGTTTTAAATTAAAAAAGTAATTTTAAATAAGGCATTTTATGTTTAATAATAATCCGTATTTGCTAAAAAATTGAACCTTTTTGTTTCTAATACTTTATTAATTTTGTTTTGCATGAAGACCAGCCAAGTTTAGTTTTCCTATGCTTATTATGAATTTTTTACGTTTTTAAAAATGGGTAAAAAACTTTTGTGTATAAGTGTATTTTTTAATTAAATTGGTTAAAATCAAAAAATGTAAAAAGTTGTTTTAGGTTTTTCTTTGTCATTTAAATTAAATCCAGAAAAAATATTAATTTTTAAAAATTTGATGATGAAACAAAATAAATTTGGTAAATTTTTCAGAATTTCTGAAAAATCGTAAAAAATCTCATACTTTTATTTAATGATGAGATAAGTAAACTTTTATAAAAATGTGAAAAAGGTGCATGGAATCGTTATCAGACTCCAATAATTGTATAGAAAGCTAATTTTTTATTGCCGTTATAGTAATGCTATCTGACGCTCTAAGAAAACATAGTTTTAAAATGAAACTGAAATAACATAAAACATGAGGTTAAATAAGCTTTAGATAGAGCTCTGAAGCCTGATACTGGTTAATAGTGGTAATTCACAAATTACCACCCTCTTTGCGATGAATTTACTAAAATGATTCAATAACTTATGAAAAATGAAATAACCAATAAATTTAAAATATATAACATTTTCGTCTTATGCAAATTTGTTTTGAAAAAAAAAGTAGTTAAGCAAACTTTGTACAACTTACGGTTTCATAGATAATTCATTCTTTTGAATCTATTTTTTTGCCTTCAAAATTTGTTAGAGTGTGTTTTACTTTGTTTTGTTTTTGTTAGTTTTTATAAAATTAAATTTTTTCAGAAATTATTGTTTTCAAAGAACATCTTAAAATTTTGTTACACTTTTTGTGTTTTAAATTTTTACCTTAAAATGATTTTAGCAAGATGGTTTGCTGTTTATTATGAAAAGTAACAACATACTTAAATGCAAATAAATAATATGTAGCAAACAAAGAACATAACGAGTGATATGTAACAACAGGAGAAATCGAAATAAATAAACACGTAATGAAGAAAAACTTTCGAAATCATTAATAAAATGCTTTTATTTATTTATTTAACAGGTCAGGAATTTTTTAAGAATCAATAAAATTTAAACTGTTTTTCTTTTTTAGATTTTATTAACAAATATTTTAACTTAATATGTTATGCAAATGAGACCATTGTTTTACTCTTTTATTATATTTTTGCATCTGCTATCCAAACCGAGACAGCTAACGAAACAACAACTATTCATTAAATTAAAATCAAAAAAGTTTTTAAATAATCATACATAATAGCAAGCATAGCAAATTTAAAACAACTGTTAAGTAAGCAAAAACAAAGTGCGACTTTCTATTGTATTATTAAAAAACATTCTACTATCCTATTCGGTTATTAAAAAAACAAAAAAAACTCTAACAGTACATAGCAATGGTAAAAATTTGCCCAGTATGCAGGTTAACCTACCCACATTACAGGCAATTTAGTTAGTAGCAATGAAAAAA
Source organism: Microlaimidae sp. YZB2_3 (assembly GCA_030248175.1). Taxonomy (NCBI): domain Eukaryota; kingdom Metazoa; phylum Nematoda; class Chromadorea; order Desmodorida; family Microlaimidae; species Microlaimidae sp. YZB2_3. The sequence goes on from JASAMX010034366.1 coordinate 2,108, forward strand.
ATTTCCTAGTAGTGGTAGTGACCGTCGTAGAATGATCAGCCGTTATCATCGCTTGCATCTGAGTTTTTATCAAACAAAACGTGTAACCAATTTATTCTACAAATCTCATGACACAAAACATAATAACGTTGCCAGCCATGTACTGAAGGAGAAGATGGTAATTAATCGTAATTACTGTACGCTAATTAATCTCCCGCTTCGCGCTACTATGCTTACATCAATTGTTAAAAAAATCATTATAGAAATTTACCAGTTTTATTGCTTTTCATCGCTTAGGATATTGTTACGCTTCTTAAAAAGTTTTTTTTTTGGAAAAAAAAAAGATAAATAAGGGAAGTGGTGATCATAAAAAAATTAAAAAAACCTGTTTTTTTCATATAATTTGGTGTAAATTTAATTTTACATAGGCCAAAAATACTGTGTTCCCATTGTTTTAAATTTTTCATGTGGTAGAATTGGAATTACATTATTCATTCTTGCAGTATAAATCGCGCGCGCAGTTTTCTTTGGCGGGTGAGAACCAACGGCCGGAACAAATAAAACTTGTTGAAATCTATAAATCATTGCGTGAATTAATTATAAAGTAGCAATTATGTTAATTAATAAAAGAGACAAAATAGGCCAGAACTACGTTGGCAGCAATGACTGCTTAGTTTTTTTAAAATTGCAGCAATATTACAAAAGTTATGAATGCTCTTACGAACAAAAATTTTGTGCATAATGTACTTTTAGTATTTGAAAAATATAAATTTAGTAAAATTCATTGTTTTATTAATAGTAGTAGTAACCATATGACCCACAGTTTTTTGTTCAGTGTTAAATTACCCAAGCTAGTTATGATTTTTTTAGTCACGTCAACATGCGTTCACATCTAAGAAGACTAAAAAAAATGAGTTTTATAAATTTGAAAAAACAAGTCTTTTATTTTTTAGTTTGAAGAAGTAGCTTTACAGGCAGCAATGGAACTTTTAACGCAAACAATTCCCTACCGACACCGAAATAACCCAGTCCTTGTGTGCAGAGGTCTTACAAATGCTGTAAGTTTTAAAATGGAGGCATGTGAGCTATGTAAAATTAAATTTACACAAATTATATGAAAAAAACAGGTTTTTTTAATTTTTTTATGATCACCACTTCCCTTATTTTATCTTTTTTTTTTCCAAAAAAAAACTTTTAGAGAAGCGTAACAATATCCTAAGCAATCAAAGCAATAAAACTGGTAAATTTCTATAATGATTTTTTTAACAATTGATGTAAGCATAGTAGCGCGAAGCGGGAGATTAATTAGCGTACAGTAATTACGATTAATTACATCTTCTCCTTCAGTACATGGCTGGCAACGTTATTATGTTTTGTGTCATGAGATTTGTAGAATAAATTGGTTACACGTTTTGTTTGATAAAAACTCAGATGCAAGCGATGATAACGGCTGATCATTCTACAACGGTCACTACCCGCTTACTAGGAAATTTTTTTCATTGCTACTAACTAAATTGCCTGTAATGTGGGTAGGTTAACCTACCCGCATACTGGGCAAATTTTTACCATTGCTATGTACTGTTAGAGTTTTTTTTGTTTTTAATAACCGAATAGGATAGTAGAATGTTTTTAATAATACAATAGAAAGTCGCACTTTGTTTTTGCTTACTTAACAGTTGTTTTAAATTTGCTATGCTTGCTATTATGTATGATTATTTAAAAACTTTTTTGATTTTAATTTAATGAATAGTTGTTGTTTCGTTAGCTGTCTCGGTTTGAATAGCAGATGCAAAAATATAATAAAAGAGTAAAACAATGGTCTCATTTGCATAACATATTAAGTTAAAATATTTGTTAATAAAATCTAAAAAAGAAAAACAGTTTAAATTTTATTGATTCTTAAAAAATTGACCTGTTAAATAAATAAATAAAAGCATTTTATTAATGATTTCGAAAGTTTTTCTTCATTACGTGTTTATTTATTTCGATTTCTCCTGTTGTTACATATCACTCGTTATGTTCTTTGTTTGCTACATATTATTTATTTGCATTTAAGTATGTTGCTCTTTTGCATAATAAACAGCAAACCATATTGTAAAATCATTTTAAGGTAAAAATTTAAAACACAAAAAGTGTAACAAAATTTTAAGATGTTCTTTGAAAACAATAATTTCTGAAAAAATTTAATTTTATAAAAACTAACAAAAACAAAACAAAGTAAAACACACTCTAACAAATTTTGAAGGCAAAAAAATAGATTCAAAAGAATGAATTATCTATGAAACCGTAAGTTGTACAAAATTTGCTTAACTACTTTTTTTTCAAAACAAATTTGCATAAGACGAAAATGTTATATATTTTAAATTTATTGGTTATTCATTTTTCATAAGTTATTGAATCATTTTAGTAAATTCATCGCAAAGAGGGTGGTAATTTGTGAATTACCACTATTAACCAGTATCAGGCTTCAGAGCTCTATCTAAAGCTTATTTAACCTCATGTTTTATGTTATTTCAGTTTCATTTTAAAACTATGTTTTTCTAGAGCGTCAGATAGCATTACTATAACGGCAATAAAAAATTACTTTCTATACAATTATTGGAGTCTGATAACGATTCCATGCACCTTTTTCACATTTTATAAAAGTTTATTATCTCATCATTAAATAAAAGTATGAGATTTTTACGATTTTTCAGAAATTCTGAAAAATTTACCAAATTTATTTTGTTTCATCATAAAATTTTTAAAAATTAATATTTTTTTTCTGGATTTAATTTAAATGACAAAGAAAAACCTAAAACAACTTTTTACATTTTTTGATTTTAACCAATTTAATTAAAAAATACACTTATACACAAAAGTTTTTTACCCATTTTTAAAAACGTAAAAAATGCATAATAAGCATAGGAAAACTAAACTTGGCTGGTCTTCATGCAAAACAAAATTAATAAAGTATTAAAAACAAAAAGGTTCAATTTTTTAGCAAATACGGATTATTATTAAACATAAAATGCCTTATTTAAAATTACTTTTTTAATTTAAAACAGAAAAGCAATTTTTTACCTTTTTTTAATAAAATCTTATATTTTGTAAAAAAACGGGATTTAGAAAAATCCACGTTTAAATTCTTTTTTTAACGTCACAACCGAACAATTTTAATTGGTTCGCATATGACTTTATACAATATGTCTTTATATAACAATTATATGATGTCATACAATTATTAAATTATTCTATAATGCCAAAAATTTCAAGGAAAAATCTTTTCATACAAAATGAAAAGTCTGCAAAAAAATTTTCATGACACGTTATTGCCAAAGCTTCAGCAATAAATTTGACCAAGCGTTTTAAAAAGTAAGCTGAAAAACAGTCAGGCGTTTGATGCAATTTGTTGGGAAGCTTTTTTAGAGCTTTAAATACCTTTTTTGTGGTAAACACCATGGTGTCCAACTTTCCTATTTTTAGTGAATTAAAATTTAGTATAAAGTGTTATCATCATCAGTAAAAATGGAAGCAAAGTAATTTCCAAACAGTTCAAATTTTTTAAACTCTTTAGTTACAAAAATCCCGTCTTTCTTTTTAATTGGAGAGATATTTTGTTTTGTTTTAATTTTACTAATAAAATATTTATAAAAATTGTCCTGAATTTAGAATTTTTGTCTTTTTATTAGTATTAAAATCTCTAACTTTATTTTTTTATACTTTGCAGATTTTTTTGTACTCTGATCTTGATTTTTATTAATATTACGCTTAAGCCAAACATTTTTCTTTTGATTTTGTAGTTTTTTATATGTATTAAATAATGTTTAATTTTTTCTTATTTGTAAATAATTTTTTCCAGGGACATGTCTATTGATTCTTAACAACAAAATATCCTTGAATTTTCGCTAAGCATTTTCTACTGTGCCACTTTCCTTAAATAAAATTTTCCAGTTGATTGTAGATAAATACAAATTTAGCATATCAAAATCTGTTTTTAAAAAATTGTAACAGGCGGACAGGGGTCTAGCCGGTATTATAGAGCCTGTCGCTCAGTACACAAGATCTATCTGTACTCCGTCTACACTAAACTAATCGCCCACGTTGTTTATGGAATTATTAAGAGGCGGCGCCTCCTGGAGGAATGGCAGGCAAGAGACTCCTGTGCTGTAAGGGGAATTATGTAACACAACCTCTTAACCGGAAAGGTCAAGTAGGGAACTCGACTCAGGAAGAGGAAAATTTAGAGCTTAAAAAGAGTTTAAATAATTGAATAAAAAGGTAAATTACCCTGAGAATATTGGTAGTCAGTTATTGGAACCCAAGGACCGCTTCTGTGTAACTTGATCTGACGTTAGGTAAGCGGTTTAGACAGGGTGAATTTTAGACCAAACTCTCGCAGTTTGGTCTTTCAAAAAGTTACACATGAGTTGCAGCAAATTGAGTTGAAGCAACCGATTGATTCGTTTCAACTTGACCAGCGAAGGGTCATTAATTTATGTTGGAACATAAAAATTACTGGTGTAAAGATTAACGAATTTAGGAGGTATTGGCTAGCTAAGGGGAAGTCGAGTTTGTTTTGTGAAACGTAAGATATGTATTGTTTACACTGCTTGCTACTACAGTGTTAATATTGTTCTCGTAATTTATGTATGAGTTGTGACGTAAAGGAGTGATTTTATGCCAGATTAGTTTGTTTACGCTTTTACACAAATGATATATTAGTTAAAGGTTTACTACAGTATTAGACCTCGTTGCGGCGAACAAGTTAGTAGACTACAACAAAAATAATATTAACTAAGGTTAAAGTCTTTCAGGCTGAAATTGAGGGCGTAACCGCTCTCCGCCAGGAAGAAATAAACAATAAATTTGCGAGCGGAAAAATTAAAAAAAAAGTTTTCAGCGGTTATGTAACCAATTATTATTTAGTTGCGTCATGTGTTTCTCTGCACGTGATATTTTCTCAAAAAACTAGTGGTTACTTTACCACTCATTTATTTTCACCCTGATAGAATTTCTTTAGTTGGATTTTTATAATTAAAGCAAAATTTGAATGTTTTGGTTTAAAAACTTAAAATACGTAAACGAGGTGCAATTGCACCAATAACATTTTATACAATGGAGGACTTAGCGTTGAACTTAGAGCAAAAATACACATTTTTATTTTAAAGAAAATTTGGTTTATTTTTAGAGTAACGATATTAACATGCGATTTAAAAGACAAGGGTAAATCCTGACATTTACCCTTATTCTTAGGACTGTCAAATATTTTAAAATTAATTTCAGATAAAACAGTGTCATGGTTTGATTATGAAAAACTGGGCGCAACAGTGACGTTATTAAAAATTTCTCTATCGTTTGTGAACAAAACATCCAGATAATTATTCTCACGAGTTGGTTGTGAAACAAGCTGATGCATAAATAAAGCTCAATAAACAACTCAAAACAATTATTTTTATTTTGTGTGTTTGAAATTATTTTAATTGAAGACCAATCTACCCCTGGCAGATTGAAATCTCCAGTTAAAACAATGGTTCCTACGAAGTTTTCTGTTAAATTCCTAATTAGCTCAAATGTTAAGTTGTCTTTTTTTGTTAGTACTAGTTTCTCTATAAACACCAATGAATCTCAGTTTGGATGACTTTTGTAGAACAATGTCAACCGCTACTATTTCTATTGTATCATACTTTTTTTTCAATTTCAACTTCAACTACTCTACTCAACCGCCTCACCGCTGCTGTCTATTCCTTTGATAAGCATTAAATTATCTGTTTTTGATATTCATTGCGTTTGAAGTTTTTTCAGTGAGCCACGTTTCACAAATAAAGCAGATATCAACAGCACCATAAATAAGATTATCTCTTGAAATTGGAATATTAAACTCGTCTAAGGAGTTAGCAAGACTTCTTGCATTTATATACAAAATTTTTATATGGTATAAGTATATTATTATAAGCTATCGACTATTTAACAACAAAAACATTCAAAATTTTTCACTAAAGCTGGTTAATAACAAAGATTAAAAACTTTATATTAATAATTATTTATCAAATTACTTAATTTGGAACCTAAATGCTAATTTTTTAAGACTAAAGTCGGTTAATTTATGCATATTTTGTAAAAATGTGGAATTAAAAAAAAATTCTGCGTTCTTATTTGTTTTTTTAAAGCGTCATTACCACACAATTTTAATTGGTCCCTTCATGACTGCATTCTAATTTTCAGCGTCAGCCAGATATAATTCAACCATAGCTGAATGACCTCGCCCAAATCACTATACTATTTATAGTTTTTAATAACTAAAAATTTAATAAATAGCCACTTTTTTTCCTTTTCCTTGGTATCATTCTTTGGAAAGCCAGAAACAACTAGCATTTGTCATGTTCTCTTTGACCTTCATGCGCTCAAAATAACTGTCCATTATTGGTATTAAACACTCAAAAACCAGTTACCAGCAGTTACCAACTCCATATCAACACCTGAAGCATGTGCCTCTTTCATCTGGGCAAACCCCTCTTCCAAATCCGCCAATTTCTGCTACAGAGCCGCATTCTTCACTTTCAGCCTGGCAATTTGATCATCCTTTTAAGTGGTTCTGGTCAACGACATAGTTAATTCGGTTTAACGCATTAGTTTAACGTTAGTGGGTAAAAACTTCAACGTAAGTAGATCTATTTAAGTTGTTTTATTTAGGCATATGTATGATGAGGTAAATTTTCTGGTTGTTAGTTTAGTTTGTCATTTTTGAGTTGTAGTAAAATGTTTTTCAATGTTCACTTTGCTAACCTTTAACACTTTATTTTTAAATGCTATTTAGTAGTGTATATATCAACACAAACATTATGTAGAACGTGGTTGTCACCTTAGCAAATAGTTATATTATAAAAACTTAACAAAACTGAGAGGAATGATCCAATGCCCAATGCCCAAAATACTTTCTGCTTAAACTTAATTTAAAGTGAAATTACCCCAAATACCCCAAAAAAAATTTTAATGTGGTTTAATTCATTGAATATTTTATTTTTTTTAGATTAATATGCATGTTGCGTGGGGAAAATGGGAACGCCCCTACACTGATGGAATTTTACCTTGGAGGTGGACAGGATCTATCCAAATTTTAGAGCAATACTTAAAAACCAAAGAACCTGTGAAATGGGTACAGTGCTGGGTTTTCGCTGGATTATACTGCACTTGTAAGTTGGAAAATATCAAAGTAATATAACTTGATAATATAAAGAATGCATAAGAATAGACAATGTCCAACTGTGTGTTAAACAATTGTTTGAATCATATGTTAAGTAATCTACATATAGATTTTTCATCAACGAGAAATAAAATTTGCAAAAACAAAACACCTGGATAAAATTATTCCACATAATCATGTCGAATTATTTAAATTATTAAAATATTCAACGTATTAACATATATTATTAACGTTTTAACATATTCAACGTTTTAACACATTATTATAGGAGCTTAATGCTACACTTGGAGCAATAAAGGATGTATAGTGTTTAATTATATTGCTTCTAATTTCACAATTTTAATTGTAACAATTTTAATCAAAACTATTTATATTAAACATTTTTTAAACAAAACATAAACCAACTTAATCATTTCAATAATTAAAAAACCCAAAAAATGTTAAATTTAACTTGTATTATTATACAATCCAAAAGTTGCCAAACAATTTTACACTCAGTGGTAAAATTGCAGGTGTGTCTTGTAATTACAACGGATTATGGGGTCATTAATGCTTTTTATTTGCGCGTTTCATAGTGGCCTTATAAAACTTATGTGGCAGTTCTGGTGATTACTTTGTCACGACAAAGTAATCACCTGAACAATAACTTGCTGATGTGGATATAAAAAGACAGAACACAGTCTGCTTTTTATGTTCTGTCTAGAAAGTTTACTATCAAAGGAAAATGGAACAACATGTGGCTATAGACTTACCTAGCATTACAAAAATTTGGGTCTTTGGACCTACTGCGAAATCAAAATTCCTTATGAAACCAATGATTTTTAACAATTTTTTTCAAAAACAGGAGATTAAACAACTGTATTAAAACAATTTCAATTATTTTTCTTAATTTTTGACCATTATTTAGAGCTGCATTAAGCGTAACCAATATTTCTCATATGTAATTTTTTTTAGTTAATCAGAAAAGAAAATTTTGTGATGCTTAATTAAATACAAAAGGACCACTAAATTTTTCAAGTATATATTTTATTTGTATATGGTATTTCCAGTTTTAAAAATAATACAAAAAATGCATTTAACTTGAGAGGAACTTTGTTTTGTGGTGGAACCGCTGACCCAGTTTTTGTTATGCTAGGTAGATCCATATAGCTTCAACTAAAATTTTTTATAAAAAAACTTTATACGCCAAATGCATAAAAACCTAGAATATTTAACATAACGTCTGCACAGATAGATAGATTGTACGTTTGCAATCCATAGAATGCGTGTTTGCACTTTTTTGCAGTTTGCAGTTTGCAAACTAAAAAATTGTAAACGCAAAACTCATAAATTAAATTTCCTACATAATACTGTTGTCAAACAACTTTGAGATACCAAAAACGACATCTTATAATGAATAAAAAGTGTCAAAAGTACATTGGACGATATTTTCTTACTTTTTTGCCACTCTGATCATCTTTTTCTATTTAAAAAATATATGAACCCTAATCATTTGTCCATTTAATTTAGGTTGAAAGCAAAACAGATTCTTTGTTTCCTTTTTAGATGTGCAGATTAAAAAATCTGAAGGAAAATTTACTACTTCATTTTTTTGCAAACAATTATTTTTAAGGAAATATTCAAATTATGAAAGTTTTTTACCAACCTGCTTTAAAACTGAACTTTTATTTTTCAAGCATTTAATATTTGCAGCAGCATGACCAAGATTCATTTAGAAATCGTCCAATTAAAAGAAATCTTTAAGAAAAATTGCTAACCAAATTCATGTTTAGACGCTTCTATAAAAAGTGTTTTTAACAAAATGTTAGGGCAAGTTGACCGTTTTTGGGCGTTTTATGACTTTAGACTTTTAACAAAATTAAAGATATGCTTAAGTCATTACCTCAAGTTAATTGTAGAATTGTGTTTAGCTCTTCTAAGCGTGTTGCACAGTCATTTTATTTAAAAGATTAGATTCCAAACCGTTTGGTCTCTGTTGTAGTTTACTCTTTCAAGTGTGGTATATGCAACGATACCAAATACATATGTAAATCAATTCGCCACCTGCATACTAGAGTGTTCGAACATTTTGGACTCAGTCTTTTGACAACTATTTTAGATCATATTTTAAGTTGTGGCTATGGTGCTAATGTAGGTGATTTTTCGATTTTGTGTAGAGTTAACAATGATTTTCATTTGATTATTAAGGAAAGTCTTCTTTTAAATCAAGCTAGGCCGGTCATCAACAAAAAATAATATTTTAATAAAAATATTTTTTTAAAAATATTTTATGGTTTTTGCTATTTGGAATGAATGAATTTTAATAAAAATATTTTTTTAAAAATATTTTATGGTTTTTGCTATTTGGAATTTTTTTTTTATCCAGTACAAACACAATCCCGTTTACCACAAAAATAGTAAAAAATTTTTTGAAAAACAAAAACTGCAATATTGCTAAACAATTATTTATCAAAGGCGCGCGAAACTTAACAAAACATACATTTCCAAATAATTTCACTTGTCAGAATGTTGAAATATGTATTACAGATTATCGTCAAAACAATATCATCACCACAGTTTTCAAAAAAAAGAAAGCGATGTTTAATTTTTTTAAAATAACGTAAAATATCATGTTTTGTGTAAAATTTAAGAAGAAACTATAAAATTGTTAGGAAAGAGCTCGTTTCGAATAGCCAAAAGTCTGTTTAATTACGTTTTTTTCCAAATTCCAATGACGAAAGCTTTTTTAAAAAGCTCACAATTGCAGTTCGGATTCAAAATTAAGACAAGATTGTCATTTAGGTCACCATTTAATGTAAATTTTTTTTTATTAAACTTTTTTTGCTTTTTGTCTAAAACTTATAGTGATTTAAGTAGTATTTATAATTTAAAAAAAACACCGTCTTACAGAAAGTTGTTTAGTAGTTTTGATGATTAAAACAATCATGTGGTGGTATTTATAAATTTTTCTGACATGTTCTATTTCGGACTGGGACTGTCTCACGTCGACTGGTCCCTGACTTTGGTTCCAATCCAGTTTAATTATCAGAAAGTGAACTGGGTCCAAAAACACCCCCATTTTTCAGAGTGATGCTGTGTAGATTTCAAGCCATCCAAAATTTCGGTTTACGGAAAAAAAGCACCCGTGACAAAAGCGGAAAAAAAGCACCCGTGGCTAAGGCGGAAAAAAAGCACCCGCGCGCAAGGCGGAAAAAAAGCACCCGAGCGCAAGGCGGAAAAAAAGCACCCGAAAGGAGCGCATGACAAATCTTGTGCAGCGACGTTTATTTATTACGTTATCACTATTGTATATACATTTGTTTTTTAGGAATTTTTTAAATTTTGACCTTACAATGTTGTTAATTATAGATAGCAAACCTTTTCAGTAGTTTAATGTTAGAATTTTTAAATAAATATTTTCAAATTGAATCATATATTTGCGTAAAAAACAAAAATAATTTTACGAAAGTTTTAAATATTAAATATTTTATTTTTGTTTTTAAGTCAAAGTCAGTTTTATTCCAGAAAACATACAACACATAAGCATAATTCAACATTGCGCACCGATCACGTTCGCGTAAAGCCCGGTTCACAGTGAGGTGGCAATGCCACCGGTGGCATTGCCACCGCAAGGTGGCATTGCCACCGCTGTTGTGTCCAACGTTAAACATATGACGTGTTCACACTGAGGTGGCAATGCCACCGCTGTTGTGTTCGATCCACAACTCCGTCATCGGTGGCAGCTCTCTCAAGAAAAAAAACGTATGGGAACGCGCGCATTGTTAAATAAATGAATGAAAATATTACGGTTTTTACATAGAGGCTTTCATTGTATAAGCAAAACCGGCAAACAATATTGCGGTGTAAATAGAAAAACACGTGAAAACGCGTAAATTGCATAAAGAAAAAATTATATAGCAAAAACCGTGTTTAGCAAAACAAACAAAAACAAATGATCTTTTATGAAAAAAAAATTTTAAGTAGTTTTTACGAATTTTAAACACAAGTACATACATAGCATGGAAAAGTGCTTGGATATGAATTTGCAATTTTTTATGCATTAATAAAAGATTTGCAAATTTTACTGCTGCGCAGTTTCTAATATAATTTATTGCGCGGCTTTAGGTTAAAAGAGTAAACAATCTAAAACAGGATTATTAAAAAAATCTAAAAACAAAATCGTTTACCTATATTAATTAAAAAGAAAACTTTAAGTTCGTTAATGTTTTTTCGACCACCTTTTGGAAATAAAAATATGGCTACTGATTTGGATGAACTTCTGATTAAGACGGGAATTTTATTACAAACGAGAAAAAACATATATGGACAGAATTAACCAGGCAAACAGCTGGGAAATAATGAAAAAGAGTAAAAAGTAAAAAAAGTAAAAAGTAAAAAATTTTTTTAGCTCTACACACGAACGAAATACTCTTTAGCGGTGGCAATGCCACCCCAGTGTGAACCTAGCGGTGGGAATGCCACCGGTGGCATTCCCACCGGTGGCATTGCCACCTCAGTGTGAACCGGGCTTAAGAGACCAAGACATGGTTTATTTTGAAAATATGGCTCAAAGGCTTAAGGATTTAGGCACTAAATTGAGCCATTTGAATTTTCTATTTTATAAAGTGATTAATTTTTTCATAAATCATTGTTCGTTATTTTTTGGGTGTCGATGTTCGTTCTTTGGGTGTCGATTACAATTACTTAAAACTTTAAAAGGTTCCGCATCACCGAAATCAGCCATTTTTTAACGATTATAATCAAATTTGGTAAATTATTGAATTAGAAAAACAAAACATCGAATTGAAATTAAAAGTTGTTTGTTTATATAGTTAATAACACGGCCTAATTAATATAAACAATTTGACCTAATTAATGTGAACGTGAACGGCTTGACCTAACTTCAAATTTATTACGTAATATATTTGCCAACACACCACTGCTTTACTTTAAAAAATGTTAAAACCAGCACCACCAATATAAACTTAAAGAAGCTGCTAAATGTACAAATGAAATTAAAGGGAATTGTGTATAAAATTTTCAAATATTTCCTAGCACTGTTTTCGTTTTACTGTTTTCCATTATACATTTGTAAACGCTAACTTTATTAAGTGGTAAGTTTATAGTGCGCGAGATTTTAGTGGTCGTGCGTGAACTTTCGCTTTCCTGCGTAATTATCCATTTTATTATTGTCCTGCGGCAAATTATTACATAAAACATTACTGTAGCGTATTTGTTATGATTTCACAAAGAAGTAGATAAAAATCGCAAATTAAAAGTTTGTATGAATTGGTATTTAACATAACTTGCTTGCAATTTGTTAGCATACAATAGACTATTTCGACATAAGGCGTTTTACACAGTAAAATTCCGATACACATTAGGCCGAAATTTGAAATTAAAATAATATTTAAATGAAAACTTCTATTAATTTTGCAGTGTAAAATAACGTGTAAACACTAAAGGCAAGATATAAATTTGATTGGATTTGTAATAATGTAGTTATTAATGTTTAATTTGGTAAAAATGCGAACATAAAAAATAAAATTACGATCATACCGAGCACCGAATATATAAGTAGGATTTTACTCTACTTCATCAGATGGTCTGATGGTCTAGTGGTTTGGGAGGCGGTCTTTCTTTAGACTGGACGGTCGGGATTTCAAACACCAATGAAGTTCCTTTTCCATTTTTTTGTACCAGGAATTTAGAACTTATCAGAAATTTTTATTTAAAACTTCTTAAAATTGAATTTACTAAAAAACAGATCTTTTTAGATATTTTAAAAAAATCAATTAATTGATTATTGATTGGTATTAATAAAATAAGAAAGAGAAATAGAATCTGCTTAGTGATTGATGTAGATACTAAATTTTTGATGTAGATATTTTGCTATAGACACAAAAAAATTAAAACCAAAGTCTATAATGTAAAAAGCTTCTTGGAGTCTATTGTTTAATTTCTTTTAATATAATAGTATGGTTGATTTTTTAATTAAAAATCCTCCACGAAATATTGTTTTTCATTATTGTTGTGGATTTTATATGTAAATAATCTTCCGGAAAATAATTTTTCCGAAAAAAAAAAACAACAAGTAAGTATTATGCAGCTATATTCTATCTACCACTAAAAAAACTAATATAAATTATCCGTCCCGGTACAAAAAATGAAAAAAGAAGTTCATTGCGATTCCAACTCCCGACCTTGATTATCGAGTAAAATCCTACGTTCGTAATTTTATTTTTTATGTTCGCGTTTTTACGAAATTAAACATTAATAACTACATTATTACAAATCCAATCAAATTTATATTTTTCTTTTAGTGTTTACACGTTATTTTACATTGCAAAAATTAATAGAAGTTTTCATTTATATATTATTTTAAATTCAACTTTCGGCCTAATGTGTATTGGAATTTTACTGTGTAAAACGCCTTATGTCGAAATAGTCTATTAACCAACTGACCAGAAGAAATGTATTAATTTTTTTTTTATTTTTAATTATTTTATTAACAAATAATTGTTAATTTAATCTTGTGTTTATCAACCAAATAAAAATCTTACATTGACTAAATATAAATAACCGCTAAACGCTACCAAATGTTTAAGTTAAGTTTTATAATACTGATAACGTAATAAATAAACGTCGCTACGCGATATTTGTCATAGGCTCCCTTCCGGTGCTTTTTTTCCGGGTTAAGGGCGGGTGCTTTTTTTCCGCCCCGCGCACGGGTGCTTTTTTTCCGCCTTAACACCGGGTGCTTTTTTCCGCCTTTGCCATGGGTGCTTTTTTTCCGTCACCCAAAATTTCTGATATAAGTAAATTTTAAATTCTCAAAGCGAAAGTCAAAATTGAAAAACGACAAAATCCAAAAAAGATTAAAAAAAACCTGACCCAGTCCATTTTTTTCGGTTACTAGACTAAATTGAGACTGAAAATCAAAGACCGGTTAGTATAGAATAAAAAAAACAGTCCCACTTCCCAGAGTTTTAAAACCACCCATAGGTTTATTTGTCTGCAATATTTGGAAAAAAATTAAATTGATTTCAAAATTGCGCGGTTTTTTTCTAACTCGGCTTTTTAGATTTTTTTAAAGTCGCAAAACGAGAAAATAAAAAAAACCTTATAAAAAGTTGATGATGAAATAAGCATTAAACGAAAAAATGCTTTTAATTTGTGGCTGTTTTGAAAAAAAAATGGTGACATATGTTGTTAAAATTCTTCAGAGTTATTATATAACTTTAGCAGACATTATAGTGTTTTTTGAATTCAACTTGAATAAAAAAGTTCTTTTGACTAACTTTGTAAAAAGTTTCAAAAAATATGAAAGTTAAATATGAAAATTCTAAGTTTTAATATTTTTTAAAAAGGTTTTTATTATTTATGTATTTATACCTATTATCTAGTAGCCTGTCATCGGCGGTCTAAGGCTTCTTGATTATATCCTTCTTCCCGAAATTTTGGATACTTCCTATCTTTTAATAAAAGAAGTTTTAGTGCGAAATTCTAAGGCTTATTTATTAAAACGAGAATCGCAATTAATAAACATTTGATTGAAACAATTAATTTCGATAAAATTACTTACATTACTATTGCCGAAACGTTTCTTTGTAAGTGATTGGATTAAAAAGTTTATGGACTACGTTTTATTCATTGTAAAACTTCGGCTACCCAACATCTCAAACGTTTGATTTAAAATCAATGTTGTTTTGTGAACGAGCAAACGAAGATAATATATAAGAAAATTGTATGTAATATTAAAAGGAAACACGTCCCAAATAAAATTATACTTTGTTTACAAAACTTTTTAGATTATCTTGCTGTGAATTTCTTACTTTTTTAATTGCTTGTTTTTTAAAAAAACTATAAAATGGAAAAGCAATATGCTATTACTCTAGACTTTTTTAATTGACGTGCTATTTCAGAATTTGTTACAATCATTCTAAAATTCGCACGACCGTGCTTGTTTTAACCATTGGGATTTTTTCGTCCAAAAAGCGCTGCAAATTCTCCAAAGGGATTCCGCGCCACAGCTGCTCAGTGTTACACTTAACGCGGACTGGAAGCAAAACGCATTTATATTTATCACAAAAGATAAAGCTTGCCATTTTATTTATCGGCGTGTTCAAAAATTTTAATTATAACTATAAGTACTATGAGTATAAAGTGATTTGTGTCATTTATATTGTGGAAATCTTATAAAATAAAAAAATAATTAATACATTTGCCTACCACAAAACATATTGTACATGCAAACCATAAATTAATAAATGGATAAATGAAGTAGAAAACAACAAAATAGTTATTTTTAAACAAACTATATCATTTTATTTTTTTAAATTAAACAATTTGTGGTTTTTCATAAAAAACTGGAATGGGTGAAATCATTTGAAAAATTTGTCAATAACCATTAAGTTTTTTTTTAAATTATAAATACAATTAAGAAAGTAGTTTTTTTATTAAAAATGATTTAACAAAACGTTATCAACAAGATTAAACAGATAATTGCTCAAAAATTATTTAGACAAAAGAATGAAATCGTTTTTAAAAAAATTTAAACCCTTTCCGTTTTTATCATCCTAACTTCGAAAATAACTAATAAATTTTATCTCTTATATATGTTCTAAAAAAAACAACTTTAAGACGAATGAAAATATAATAGATTATGTGTTACTTAACTTCAGTTTTTGATAAAAAACTTAGGATTTAAGTGAAAAATGGCAAATTTAAAGTGAGCGTTAATATTAAAATTATCATTTTTAAAATAAAAAAGAGCAAAATAGACATTTAAAAAAAATCATATTATTTTTATGTTTATTTAATAAAAAATCAAAAAAAAAGTATTGCTTTTGCAAGCTCTCCCCTTTTTTATTCCCACAGAGCAAAAAATATAGCCAAACGTCAAAAATACTATATGGTATTTAAATTTTTTAAATGTCTAATGTGTAGATTTTAACAAAAAAACTACAATTTTTAGAAATTTTATTTTGTACTTTTGTAACCTCATGCCCAATAGTAAAAACAGCTTATTCAGAACTACAATGATGTTCTATTTAAGGGTCAATTTTAAACGCTCGTTTTGTAGTCCTTGTAGTTTTAAAACTTTTGCAATGACAAGGCGCACTGTAAAAATTTCCAATGATTTTAGAAGGTCTTTGGGCTCTTATTATATTGCGATTGGCCTATAAACAGATAGAAAAATTCGCGGATTTTAGCACTTTTTACGCCCTAATTGCGGTTTTACCTCAATACTCTAAAGGTAATACATATCTAAAGGTAATATTTTACCCATGTATGGTTGAAACCCTTTTAAAGCTTCCAGCTTGGAAACTTTAAATATATAAATGACTTAGTTTTGTTAAACATTGCAATCAAACAAACAAATAAAAAGTACACAGCTAAATTAAATATAATTAATAATAACGAAAGTTAGCACCATAATAAGTTAAATTTTGAAAATTTTAAAGCCCTGTAGGTAGGAATTGACCAGGGTCCCAGCCCCAGCCCCGAATTGCCCTGCCACTTTTTTTCCACCACAGCACCGGCTTGAGCCCTGGTAAGCGCAAATTTCGTTACCCCGGCTCTGGCCCTGGCAATTTACCTGTCAAATGAACCAGGCCAAACCGGAGAGGGACCTCTAAAAATGCAAATTTTAAAGCGCTTAACCTTTTTGACAAGGAGAAAAATATCAAATTTTATCTACAGAGCTAATTTTATCGCTAATTTAATATGATAATATTTAATATGCTTAAACACAGTCCTGAGCAGAAATAAAGGTAGTTTTTAAACGCATTATAATGTTGCCATAATTCTGGCACAGCGCTTCAACAGTTGTGATAATAGGCGTACAGAAGACTGCTAATGCAAAAAATTCGCAAATGGACTATGCGCCGCTTTTCTTGTGTTTGTTTTGCACCGTTTATGCCCGCCCAGTTTAGCCAGGGAGCAAAGGGTATATGCCATACAAAGAGGCACACACCTGACTTAATTATTTATTATTTAAATGTTTAATTTTTCACAGACATAACACTTACTTTTAAACTATTTTTTGAATGTTAAAAATTTTTAAAAACACACCACAAATGTTTATTTTGTTTTTTATTTAAGGTTTTTGATGTAAATTACTCTGTCGAAAATTTTGAAATAATTTGTTTTAAGTGTGCAAAAATGTCTATTGGCGTAAAATTTTCATAAAACATTTTTATTTGTATAATTGCATTTAAAGACAATATTAATAGCATTTAAAAACTATTATTACTCAAATGATCCAGGCTTGCCAGAAGTGTAGAACTGATCATAAAAAATCACTTATCGCTTAGTTTTAACACCCTTACAAAATTATTTAGGCCAAAAATTGTTTTAAACTAAATATCAATAATTAAGCAAGTTTAAAAATTTCAGATTAAAAACTAACAACATAACAAAAATATGAAATTTCAAGTATATAAAATTCCTTTAATTTGGCACACCTGGATATTTTATTCTTTGATAATAATTAAAATTAGATGCTGCATCAAAATGTTTTTCTAATAAAATCTTTGTGAAATTCTAACAAAATGTTTTGAAAATATAAAAAAGGGTTTTATTGCAAAATAGCAGCACAGTTAAGTTTTTAGTAATAATTCTAAGTTTAAACTATTTTCGATTAAAAAATTAAAATGATGTAAGTGTAAAAAAAAAAACAAAATATTTATTAAACCATGTTCTGTGCAGCCAATATTAACTGTTTGCCTTTTCTTAATTTTTCTCGCTTGCAGGTTTAGGAGCGGTTAGGCCCTTAATTTTAGGATGGAAGACTTAATCATCACATCACTATTTGACTGGCATGAAAAACTACGATTGTTTTTGTTCAGGATTGTATTAAGTTTTTATTAAGACTCTTTATTTTATTAAGATTCTTTATTTTAATTATGAATCCTTATTTTAAAAATTTAGAGATTTTTTGAACCTTAAAAATCATTTGTAGATTTAATTTACAAGATGAGAATTTGACAATAGATATCTTTTCAGAATACGTTTGTATATAATAAGTTAGAGTTATTATAATATCATTGCTTATATCAAAAACATATAACCCAAAAAATTTTTCGGAGATACAGTAAATTTTTAACCTAAATTTAACAAGAAATATTGGACATGTGATTTTTCACGCGGAAACTACTATTTGTGCACTCAATAAAGATTTTCCCGCACAGCAATACTTGGTCACAAAAACTATATAGTTTTTTCCTGACACTTTTTACAAACTCGACGTACAAAAATTGTGATGGTTGCTATTAACTTCGCTCACATGTGAGTTTTTCTATGAAAGTTTTATTCTACAACTGGACATTTGCTTGGATTTATGGTTTGTTTTATGCTTTGCCTTGCGTCGCCAATCCTGAATTAGGTCCAATTCAATCCTTTTTGAGTAAAGATGATTTACCTGCTAACAACAAAGATAAGATCGCGAAGATGGCAGATAAGTACTTTCTAAGGGATGAGGTTTTGTTTCATCTCCCTTCAGAGGGTCGCCGCATAAGTTACCAGTTCTTAGACCAGGTAGCATTGCCGGTTGAGTGTAGGAAACAGGCTTTAGAAGCGTGTCATGATGATATCATGTCAGGACATTTAGGTCTTAAGAAAACGCTTGCGCAGGTTTTATTCATAAAAGTCCATAAAAGTGAGACTTACGTGAAAACCTGTGAAAAATGTCCAACACCCCTACTGAGACACCTAAGAACCCCTTGAATCCAATTCCAGTAGGAAATCTTTTTGACAGTATAGGTATTGATATTTTGGGTCCTCTAACGCCTATGGCAGACGGTAACTCGATGATATTGGTGTGTACTGAATATTTATCGCGTTCCCTCATGTATTTTGCATTGCCAAACCAGAGGGCTACACAATTGCGAAGGCCCTTCTTAAACAGGTTATCAGTATACACAAATGTCCCCTAGAGATTTTTCTGACCGCGGTACAAATTTTGCCAAGCCGCCAAGTACAAAGCGACACAAGGCGTCGGCCGGGGGGTCTGAAGGGCGTCCCCCCAGCCGCCGGAGGCGAAAATTTTTTTAAATAAGCACTAAAAACTGCTTAATTGTCTCCAGCCAATCATATAAGCATAGATTTACTTTTGTTTTTATAACATAATTCCTTAATTATTTAACTTAAGCAAATATCGGGTTAATTTGGAACATTAACACTACTAGTGCAAAAAGGGAGGTTGAATTTTAGTCAACCTTGCAAAAAGTTACCAATGTATATTGCACCAAAGAGCGACGTGGTCGTGGAAATCCAAGAGCTCGGTAGTAGTTACTTATTTAATAAACTTTAAACAGTAAGATAGCGGGTTAGCGGAACTTGGAGCGGATAAAGCTATCAGCTCGTGCAAAAATGATTATTTATGTGATTTTGGCAATGAAGACAACCTTGTTGCGTACAATTATCTATATGATGAAACCACGGTGAAACACAACCGTGTTTGAAGCTAAATAAATCTGGCTGGTGGTGTCAGTCCTTTCAAAAAGTTGAGAAAATTCGTCAGGTTTCTTCAAGTACATGGTCAGTATCTTGGCCGGAAGTGTTAATTACCTAAAAATGTTAACAACAGAATGAAACCTTACCGTGTTGGGTACAAAAAGTAAATAAGGCTGAATGCTTTAGCCCCAACAAAAAGACTCAGTTTTTGGGTAAGAATTCTCCAACATGTGTCCATCGGTGTAGAACAGTTGACAAAGTCAGATTTTACAGAATAATCTGGTTGCTACAAAACATTAGTGTGTTGGGTGAGATACAGAAGTTAGCAAGGCTAATAATTTCAGCCTCTTCAAAAATACCAAGTAAAAAACAGAAAAATTTGTCTTTCGGTTGTTGAATGGAAGGCGTTAAATGTTGGTGGTAATAACTATGCTGGAGAACATTAACGCGTCCAGTGCAACAAGAGAAAGTTTTTTTTTTGAGGAATTAATTAGAAAAATCCCCTGCAAAAAGTTACCAAGAAGAAAAAAAACTCTCTTTCAGAACAGCGGTGGAATAATATTGATGAGGGGCATATAATGCCCTTGGAACATTAATGGTATAGTTGAAAAGCCGAAGACTGAAAGTTAGGACTGTTATTTCAACCCTCATAAATATTCTGCAGCAGTTTGTGTAAACAATGATTTTTTATGGATTCCAATCAAAGGCTTAACCTCAAGTGTATTTTTAATAATCGTTAGGAAACCAAGGTGTAACAGGTTTAAAATTTAAGGTTGATTAGTGAACCTAACCCAAAGTTATTTAGGATAGCCAGTTAATTCTACACCTGAGGTAATTCCCTTTGTGAAACATTAAGATTACTAGCTTTTACTATAATTTACATTAAGATTACTATTAAATTACTTTTGAAAACAAGGAGGTATTGGTAATGGGAAACCACCGTGTTGGATTGTGTTGTGTAGGATTACTTAAATACAGTATGTGCTAGTGTTTAAAAAAGTACTTTTTTAGTAATTAATTAATAAAAAATTAACGCTTTTTTGGGCCGAAATAATTACTTAATAATTAATTAATTAAATTCTTTGGGCAAATAATTACTCAATAATTAATCAATTCGATTTTAGGGGCCATTAATTTAATTTTAATTAATTAATTAATTTCTAAAACAAAAATTAATAAAAAAAATAAAAGTAATAAAAAAGTACTTTTTAGAAAAAAGTATTTTTATTAAAAAAGTAATAAAAAATTATTAATTAATTATTACACATCGGAAACCTGTCTTGATTACGACTACGTTTAGAAGCTTTGTGTTAATAATATTCATGGAACAGCGTGCAACAGCGTCTAGCAGTGTTTTCTGAAAACAGCCGATAGTCAAAAAAGGACCACTTCTTATTGTGGTACCTTAATATTGCAGCCTTTACAACGTGGCGCTGCGCGTTTTATTTATGTATCCTGCTACTTCCTGTAAATAACGATTTTTTTAGGAATACCTATGCGCTAGACATTAATTATGATTACTTTATAAAATTTAATTAATTAGTACTTTTTACGATTTTATCAAATTAATTTTTTAATAATTAATCACTAATTATTTAATTGCAAATTTTAGGTCATTAATTAATCAATAATTAATCAAATGCATTTTGTGGTCAAATAATTAATCAATAATTACTTAATTGGAGTTTAGTGGCAAATAATTAATCAATAATTAATTAAATGTGTCAGGTCAGTACTTTTTAAACACTAGTATGTGCTATGTCTCGTGTTAAAGTCAGGATGTTTTTGTAAATTGTGAACAGTTATAATGTGGAGAGTAGCGTAGAGCGCCTAAGTGTTTGTTTACGATTATTACACTAAGTGATTTATTAGAAAGAATACACTATGGTAACTGACCGCGTTGCGGCCTATGTGTTACTAGCAATTACACATGAAAGATAAATTTATAATTGAGCAAAAACAATTAAGGCTTTGGCCTGAAAGTGCACAGCATTTTTTAAGCATTTAAAAAGTAGGTTTTTTAACCTGTTTTGAGTAAATAGATTTTAAAATAACGCACAAAAAATAAGGTCAAACTTGTGTCCAATGTTGCATTTTTTTTCCAACAGCAAAAATTCTTCCCCTGTCCCTTCCCCCCCTACCCTAACTCTAAACATCATAATTTCGGTTTCAGTTTTATGTTTTGCTTGCTTTTATCTTTTATCTTCTTGTTCTCGGTTGCTTTGTTTTGTTTAGAGACGCTCAAGCCAGCTGTGTTTGCTCTGTCATTGGATGGAGTTCTGCCATTGTTGGATGGATATGTGAAGCTCAACGGACCTGGTTGCTCTTGGAACCACCCGTGTGCCAGAAGAGCTGGACAAAAGACGGATCAAACGCTTTGTTTTATTTTTAATTTTTTTTTGTTTATTAACACGGTGCAGAGTATCATTTATTTTCACGCTATCTTAATTGGTGGGCGCTATGTAACTCTTTATAATACGGCACTCTATATACATACATAAATTTTGCTTAGCTTTATGTCAAACATGTCGTATTCCTAACCGCACAAACATATTCCACTTTTACAACCCTTTACCTTGCACTGTTTCGGGTTTTTTTTTATTCTTCTTTGTCATTTTAAAATAATTGGCATTCCTTTACATTAAATTATGTCATTGTCTGTCAAATCCCCCTCTCATAATTTTAGTCTAATAAAAATTTTTTTTTGTTTACTCATGTTACATTGGCCACACTTCTCACAAATCCCGCGATGTGGGTGGGGCTTTTAGCCAAAAAATTATAGTAATCAAATGTTCTTCTGGTCAGTTATGTATCATAGTTCAACTAAACTCAATATCATCACATTAACCAAAGAACGGTGTTGATTTTCTAGGTTTTTTGGACGGTAAGACAGGGCTTAAATTCTGTAGCCGGCCCGCATTAACAAAAACAAAAAAAAAACAAATCACTAGTAAACATTGTGCCGAAGCACTATTTTATGCACAGAGGACTTGTGAAAAGCAGTTTTTAGCAAAATGCACATTTTAGTATTTTTAAGAAAATTTGTTAAACAAAAACACTAAGTTTGACACAAGATTTTGGACAGAGAGGGTTATTGACAACCGTCTCCATGAGGGCGCTAAACCTACTAACTTAAAAAACAAAACCCCACTTAGTTTTTTACTAAGTGCTAAAAAATACGTATTTAACTTGACTTCACTTCATAAAAGATACCTGCACCAGGCTAAAGAAGTGTTGAACCATTCCGCCAATTAGTGTTTTTTATCTTGGTCGCCGAAGGATCCTAACTTATGGAAATACCCTGGTCAGCCACCAGGTTATTTCCTTTTAAAAACAATTCCTACCTAAGCTGGCCTTGACCAGCTGCAGAAGTCGACTTTCTAACGAATATCACAGTAAAAATAGGCTAAAGGATACAAAAAACTAACCTATGGAAAGTCTGCCGACTTAGGGGGGCTCCAATCGGGACAGTAGATATGACTGCTCACCAAGTAAAAGCGCAAAACAATAAAAAGAAACCCCAAGTGCCCACACACCATGCGGAGCAAAAAACCTGCTTGAAATGGTTTAAATTGACACACACAGCAACCAGCGCAAACTACTGTAATTTTGAATCAGACATGAAAAGCGCATGAAAGCTGGGTGGAATGATAACTTATAATTAGCAAAAATTAATTAGTTTATTTACTAACCTAACCTGTCACGCGCTCTCCGCCACATTTTAAAATCCACAGTAATCCTGCCCAATTTACTCATGGTGTCCGTTCTTATGACTACAAGAAAACAAATCTTTTTGAACCCTCACATGGCTAGCCACAGAGTGAGCGCCGATCTTCAACTTAATATTCCCCATTTTTGTAAAAACTACCAGGGTGTTAGAAATGAACATTATCTTTTCCCCTGGGGGAACTTGCCACTCAACTTCTTTGCGGCAATGTCTCCACTTATCAGTGTACATGTCGCTCCCGTATTAATTAGCGCTCATACATATAGGTCCTCTATTCTCATGAAAGCAGTACATCAAATAGGAGACCTAATCCCAAGTGTCGTGCAAACCTGGTGCTTAAAACGCCTAATTTTTCTTGAACCAAAATGTAGCTTATGTCTCATCCAGGTCTTAATCCTAGCCCTTAAATACTCAGATCAGGACCTATCCAACCTAAGTCTAACCCTTGTTCTTTACTACCCTCTAGGTCAGTGGCGCGTGCTGACGAAAGAAAACATGTGGGACCCTTAGTGCCCAAGATGACCTTAGCCATTGCACTAACGGCCGTCCAGGCACGCTCCTGCTCTTGGTGGCTGTAGGCCATCGCTGAAAAAACAAAACTATCATTATTTTCATCTTTAACCCCTGTAAACACCTCACTGGGGGATTCATGGGGGACTTCATGTGAGAACAAGGTCCACCTGGTTTGGGGAATCATTCCAATCCACCCGAAAAGCGTGACCCACCTGACGTTGGTACCGCAGCCCCCTGTGGAACTGCCAACATCCAGGACTGGCCCATATAAGGCCAGTACTGGGCACCGGATTGGACCGGAATAAAAACAAGAGGGGGACCGCTGGCTGAGTTGCCAGAGCTGAATTGCTTGCTGTGGTTGTTTTTGCCCCTTCTTTCCCAGCAGCCTTATTTTGGGGTTTCCCACCCATTGTGGCTCCCTGGTCATCATTCACCGGCTGTTTTAGGCGCTTAAAACAATTTTTGCTTATGTGGCCTGTGATATCACAAAAATTGCAGATTGGGGCACCATCCGGGGACCACCGGAACTGCTTACTGCCCTGATTTTTGGGATAATTTCTCCCCTGAAAATTACCCCAACACCTACGATTTTTGTGAAACTTTTTCCCACCCTGACTTGTGGAGGGGGCCTCTGCGCGTCCGCCCTGAGCACTTTGGCTCTCCATAGCTTCCCCAAACTTGTTTGTTTTAAAAGCCTTATCCCACAAAAGTTTTTTCTCGGCCAATAAGGCCATGCTCT
Source organism: Microlaimidae sp. YZB2_3 (assembly GCA_030248175.1). Classification (NCBI taxonomy): domain Eukaryota; kingdom Metazoa; phylum Nematoda; class Chromadorea; order Desmodorida; family Microlaimidae; species Microlaimidae sp. YZB2_3. Next base: position 26,687 of record JASAMX010034366.1, read on the forward strand.
AGGCATCACTGAAACATATGGATTTGACCTGCAAGGAAAACGAATCTGCAATTTCTTTTCGAAACCCATCCATAAAGGCAGAGAGAAGCTCCCAGTCAATGTGCTCTGCCAAATGACGGTTCTGCATGTAAACCACATGAACAAGCTTGATAATTTTCGCCGCATATTGTTCACGGACTCATTGTACTGTACCCTTTATGAGAGGAACTCTTGGCACTTCCTGATGATTGGTCCATCCTTTTGGACAGAGCCTGACACAATACCTGATAATCGCCACAGAGCTCCAAGCGGAGCGCCTCAAAATTGTACAGTGCTACCACTTTCAGGTAGCCACTCAATTTTCTAACTCACCCGCGATTGAGGGTAACTGTGTAGTCACACAGCCGGTTGAACTGGGCGAGCAATATGCAAAAGAATTCCGCCCCAATTCCGCCCTTGTATGGCTTGACCAAAAATGGTTTAGGTTCCTTTGTATATGACCCACCTGAGGACGACGGTACTTGCTCAGGTACCTATTCCTGATTTGATTGCGTTAGATCCTAAAGCCCATTCAAAAGGGTCGTCTGGTGAAAGAAGTTGCGTTAGATCCTAAAGACTCTCACAGGATGCTGAGAGTCACGTTGGCGTTTATTTATTACGCAAAATTTCATTTGCAGTTTTTGAAAAAAAATTAATGAAGATAAACATTACTACATTTACGAATTATTATACATCTTTAATTATTTAAAAAAAACAATATCTTTTTGATTAAATTAAAAAAGTACGGTATATACGTTGGATTTGTTATACACTTTTTATTTCATTTATAGGAAATTGTAACAAGTCTTAAATATATCAATTTAAAACATTTTATTATAATATACAAACAAATAATGATAGAAGCGATGGCATATGCAAGAATTAATATCAAAACGGTATAAAATACCGTTTTAATACATGTAACCTGAAAATCAAAAAAAATTAAGCAAAAAAGATCAATATTATAAACTTAAAAAAACTTAAAGCCTGAAACTTAAAAAAGGAATAATTTGTGACTTCTTGTATGAATCGAAAAGATGTCTTATTTTAGATATTAAATAATATAATAATAGTTTTCCGTTAATTTAGAAAAAGTGTTATAATGAATTACTTTACTAATGTTGATTGTTCTGTCAGACTTACAGTTTAAAAGTGTCTATTTTATTGCTATTTGGTGTTATATGTTTTCATTTCAAAGCATTGTAAATCAAATATTTATTAATTCGTTAAATCTTATGTTTTTGAATACAGCGCAGATAATATTACAGTGGCGCCAATTATATGGTCATAATCTGTCTGGCGCACTGTGTTTTAATCCCCAGAAAAATTTCCATGTAAAATACAAAAGCAAAACCTGCAGATTAACTGATTAGCGTAAAGGAAACACGCTTAACGATGACCAGGAAACCAAATTTTCCAGGACAATTCCTGTATAACTGTAAAGTTATAAGGGTCATATTAATATCCCACTTAAAAATTCGAAAATTACTTTGAATGAATAATCAAAACGATTTTGGAGCGGCTAAAGACTTTTTTTGCTTATCAAAGCGAAATACTCACCCGCTCATCAATTTCCCAACCCAAAGATTTAATGGAACAATATTAAAATTCCAGTATAAATCAACTTTACAAGGCAACAAAACTATTTACAGGTATGTTTTGAAATTTTTGTTTTTAAACTTTTTGTTGTGATTATCATATACTGAAAAACTATCATTATATCATTACTGAAAAATATCATATAACAGTTGCCAAAACATTATACTTGGAATAAGTTTTTAAGATACCATTATTAACTTACTACTTTTCAGAATTGAACCAAATTTAAAATATAAGTTTTTGTACCCTATATAGCAGATTTTCATAAACCAGTAGATATGTTGAACTAAACTTTTTAGGTACCGGTATTTTAAATATTTAAATCAATTTTAGATGCAAAAACTGTTTTGCCTTGCCAAAAGCGGATAGAACGCTACCGTTCGTTCCTAAAATTACAACTGACGATGGTAGAATTGTCACAAACCCAGAACAACCCGCAAATGGCGACCATTTTTGCCAGAATCTTCAAAAAACGAACAAGCCAAAGCTTTGCAAGTTATGCGTCGTGCGTTAAAGCAAACAAAAGAAGAAGGAATTCAGGGTCGGGCCGCCTTTAATGATGCTGTAAACAACATTGGAATTGAATTTCCAAAGCTAGATGGTAAACAAATGCAACAAATGGAAGACCAGCTTCCAGGCTTTAATCAAGTCAAGACTTCTTTTGCAAGGGCTCGTCGAGCACTGATCCCAGTCATACCGGACTTGTTGCATATAGGGTAACTGACTTAATTTCGGCCACCTTTTTTGATTTTTTTGAATAAGTTTTTTCTGGCTTTTTCAATCAAGCCAAAATTTGGCTTAAAAATCAAACAATAGCTATATTTGTTATTCCAGTGCAAAATTTGAATATTTCTGTTACACTTAAAAATCAGTGAAGGTTTAAACTTTTTTTTTAAAGTGGCCGAAATTAAGGCGCGTACCATTTATTTCGGCCACCTACAAAAAACTGGCCATTAACTATTGCTTAAACGAACAATAAAATTTTCTAAAGGTTGCAAATTTACCCTTAGGTATTGTTCTTGGTACATATAACTTAATTTTTCCCGTTTGCGAACTTTAATAGTTATTAGCAAGACTTTAAATAATTATGTCAAAACCTTAAAAAAACAAGTTTTAATAACTTGTATTTTTTGTTCAATTTTTATTTTTGGTTTAAAAAACGTCAAAACAAAGTCAAACGAGCAAAAAAAATTCTTTATAAATACGTTAGTACAATGATATTTAAAAACAGCAAAAAACGGCAGGTTCTTTCACCTAAATTTTCAGGTGGCCGAAATTAACGGAATCTTAAAATGCGCAGTTAGTTAAACGCATTGCAAAATGATTCTGAAGAAAATATCAAAACATGAAAATTAACAACTTAGAGCCTTAAATAGAAGATATTTTAAGGTTATATATTGCTTCGTTCTAAATTTGATGCAGTTTAAACACAAAGCAAAAATTAGGAAAATTACAAAAAATTCACTTTTTGTATGAAAATTTTGATAATGTAGACTAACAAAAATAAAAAACTTTTGCAAAAACATTTTATTCAAAATTAACCCAGTTACTTTTGTGCTAGTTCTTTTTTGTTTTTAAAATAAGCCAATTTTCTAACACCCTAAATTGGTGGCCGAAATTAAGGCGTGGCCGAAATTAAGTCAGTTACCCTA
>JASAMX010034370.1:0-10329 GCA_030248175.1 Microlaimidae sp. YZB2_3
AATTTTTTTTTAAGCCAACATTTGTTTGAAAATTGTTTGTCAATAATTTAGAGTTGTTTTAAAATTGAATTTTTTGATTTAATTAGATTTAAATCGCCGTTTAAGTTGATTATTTTTTGTTTTATTTGCAAGCTTTTAAAAATTCAATTATACAAAATTTTACATTATTAGCGGTCTAACGGTATGGGTCCGTATAAAAACCCCATGAACAAATTCCCCATAGACCAAAATCCCTATAAACGTTTCAAAATCTCCATAAGGTGGTGTAAATTCCCCATAAATATAATGCGTTTGCAATATTTCCTTTAAATTTTAAGACTTGGACAGACCTGTGCACGGTCTGAAAATGCCCCTCCCCCGTTTTATTGGAGGATTTGCCCCCCCGTTTTATTGCCCCCCCCCCCCCCCCGCCAAAAAATGAAAAAGTACCCTAAAAATATGACGCCATTTTTGACCTATGATGACGCCATCATCGCAAATTTTTTGCAGTTTTTAGCCTATTTCAATGTATTTTAAGCAATTTTAGACCTATTTTTACCTTATTTCCGCTTTTTTTGTCCCTTTTTTCCCTTTTCCCTTCTTTTTTTCTCTTTTTTTTCTCCTTTTTTTCTTTTTTTCCCCCTACTTGCCCCCCCCCCCCCCCCCGTTTTATTGCCCCCCCCCCGTTTCAAAAAAGTTGCCCCCCGTGCCCCCCCATTTTGGAATTGCCCCCCTCCCCTATTTTAACCCCGGGGTGGGGCAGTGCACAGGTCTGCTTGGAAAATACAACAAAATTTTATCATGATAAAATTTAGCTACTGCGGTGACGTTGGCACCCACCGAAAGCACCCACCGAGACCTAGCACCCACCAAGAATTATTTAATTTAAACGTTTTACAGCATAGTTTTATTCACATAAGTAATATTTATCCCTTTTTTTTTGAAGTTTTGAATTATTTTTTACTTTTTTTATATAAAAATTAGGGTATAATTAAGATTTTTTAAAGCTATATTTATCCGTGGGTGTGGGAGCTTGTGCACTTTCTGGTGGTCCCTTCTTCCAGCACCCACCGAGACCTAGCACCCACCGAGAATTGTTCTATTAACACGTTTTACACTTTAAAGAAAGTTTTATTGACATAAGTAATATTTATTCATTTTTCCTGAAGTTTTTAATTATTTTTACTGTTTTTATTTAAAAATTAGGGTTTAATCAAGATTTAAAGCTATTTCTCGGTGGATGCTGAAGCTTGTCCACTTTCTAGTGGTCTTTTTTCCAGCACCCACCGAAGGTTTTTTTGTTTTTAACTTTTATATTAAAAAACCCGCAAATTTTGACATTTTGCACTTTGAAACATTAATCAAATAATTAAAATCTTCAGTTCGTAAATAAAAATCATAACATAAATTCACAAGTTGTCCACTGCGCAAGACACAGACACAAAAAGAATTTTTCCAATGGGTGCTGCGCTAGCGATACATACAATCCAGGCTTAGAGTAGTTCTTGTATATTGAAGCTAAAAAATTGCCCACGGTTTGCTGGTGTCCGGAAATTTGAACGCCAGCACTTGATCGCCGAGCATTTGACCGCCAGCAGTGGAACGCCGCGCACTTGAACGCCGAACATTAGAACGCCAAGCATTAGACCGCCGCAGTATTGCATATAAATTTTATGCAAATTTTTGTTTTCCGCCACCTGCAGAGAATTATATCAACACAGCACTACAACAGTATAAACTCCCAAAACTAAAAAGTTTTAGTTTTTTTTGTCTTTGCAAAACAAACTATTAAGTATAAACTTTTTGTTTAATTTTTAGGTTTTGCTTAGGCTTAGGAAAAAATAATTATCTGAAAAAACCCCATTAAATATAAATTTATCATAAAACTTTAGTTTGATGTTTAGGTTTCCCTTAGGCTTAGGAAAAATAGGTTGAAATTATTAAAGAACTAACCGTTTACTTTCAAGTTTTTTTTTAATTTCAAGGAAAAATATAAATTTTTGACTTATCGTTTATTGTTAAAACAACATTGCTTTTTTTAAATGTTTTATTAAAAACATTTTTTATATTCTATTGATTTTTTTAATTCTTTGGGGAAGTTTATACCACCTTGGCGGGGAGTTTTAACGTCCTTTTTAAAGCAATGGGTACTGCGGCGGTCTAATGCTCAGCGGTCTAATGCTTGGCGTTCAAGTGCTCGGCGTTCTAATGCTGGCGGTCTAATGCTTGGCGATCAAGTGCTGGCGTTCAAATTTCCTAGAATCGATTTGCTGAATAAAATTTGGCAAGCACTAAAAGACACCTACCACACCGACGGACCGACCGAGGGGTGAAAGTCTCTCTTGTTACTAAAAACTTCACAAGCAACCTAAGCAAAACCTTAAAATCAAGCTAAATTTAATGTTTTGTTTGATTTTGAGGTTTTGCTTAGGCTGCTTAGGTCCGTCGGTGTGGTAGGTGTAGTAGGTGTCTTTTAGGCCCCGTTCACACTTGATCCCACTTCCCAGATCCCAGAAACGGCCTGTTCACACCTGTTTGTTTACCGGGATAAAAACTCGTGCGCGCAAGGGTTGTTTTATTCAAATAACGCGCGTAAGATCGAATGTACAACAGGAAATATTCGTTTAAAACACAAAAAAATATTTAAAATAAATTTTAAATGTTCTAAATTGAATAATTAAAACAAAACTGTAAAAAAAGTTTACTGTAATAAAACATTTTTATTACTTTTATAAATAAATTAATATTTCACAATCGTTTTGATCATATAAATTAGTTTTTAGGCTATAAAAAACTGTTAAACTTTTAAATTTGTTTAAAAAAATTGTTTTAGCTATGATTTGGGTAAAAAAAACACAAGGATTTTCGTATCATATTCGTGTCCGCTTTAAGAAACAAAACAAAACAAAAGCAAAGCGTTGTAATTGAAAATCGTACCTACCAAGTGTTGTAGAATTGTACGTATGAATACAAAATAATCGTTAAAACACAAATAAAGAATATTTTAAAAATAATTTTTAAGGCGCTAAATTGAAGTATCAATAAAGCTAAGAATCAAGTCTAGTTTAATAAAACGTAATATTTTATTACTTTTATAAATAAAATTATATTTTAAAAACGTTTTAATAATATAAATTAATTTTTTTTAAACTAAAACTTTAAAATTTTTTTAAAAATATCGTATTAGGATTGTTTTGGTTTAAAACCAACTATTTTTGTTCTATATTCCTATACCCGCTTGGAGAAACGCAGCAAAAAAAGAAGCGGAGCGCTGTTGTAATAATTGCACACAAAAAGTTCAAAAAATCAATATTGTGCAGCTGGTGTGTGTCCTTAATTAACATAATTACCAACATTATTATTATTACGTAAAATCTATATGTGCGCACTGAGCGCGTGTGATAAATGCGCGAAGACGCCTCTCCGCTCGCTTTCCCTTAATTTTTTCCCAAAATTTGGAGCGCCGCTCCAAGTCTTTTTGGGAATTGGGAACTGGGATCTAATTCAGATTCTAATTTGATTATTTATTTTTAATATGAACTTTTTCTATTGTGCCTTAGTCATACATGGGCAAGTTGGTCCGGAGTGGGGGGGGGGGTTAAACCCCAAATTATGGGGGGTTAAAATTCGAGAAACGCAAAATACCCATATCGTTTTTTTTCTGGAGTGCATTTTACCCATATCGTTTTTCGAATTTGAAGGAAAAATGGGTAAAAAACGCTAATTTTAGGTCAAAAAGCCCTTTTTATAGCATTTTTGAGCTTTTTATTGCTTAAAACATTCATTTTGACTCCAAACTTAAGTTTGGGGTCAGTTAGAAGTCATTTTAAAGACATTTTTTTTCTTGATTTTTCCAAAATTGGGGGGGGTTAACTTTTTCTCCCCCCCCCCACTTCTGAGTGGGGGGGTTAAACCCCCTTTTTCAGAATTTGGGGGGGTTAACCCCCCCAACCACCCCCCGTGCCCATGTATGGCCTTAGTGTTTAATCAAGAGACACATAGTTGTTGCTGGGCGCGGGAACGCTGGGCAAGCCGACGCCGGGCGCGGCAACGTCAAAATGACGGCGCTCGGCGTTCCTGCGGCGGCGAGGCTTCATCAGTTTGTGAATATGGCTGAATTATTTTTAAAAAAATCGCCGAAAAGTGAGCCAAAAGATTACGGCAAACACTAAATTCCACCGACTCCGACTCCGACTCCGTCCAAAATCTACCGTAACTTACCGTAGTTCTTAACATTATGCAAATTTTGTCATTGTTCAATTAATTGTGACTTTTTCGTCTAATAAAAATGGAAAATAGTAAGATTTTGAAATGGAGAAGTTTTAAACACCTTCCAACAATATTTTTAAAATTCTTTTTGGTGTCCGGAAAGATTTTTTTCTGCATAATATATTCCAAAATAAATATTATTTTTTTAAGCAGTAATAAATAAATCGGCATTTAAGAATTTTTTAGGATTTTATCTTGGTTTTTAGGTTTCGCTTAGGCTTAGGAAAAATAAAGTTTGTTGTCTTAATTTTTTCTTGCAAAATTTTGTAACATAAAAAGATCTTTGATAATTATTTGTTAGAACTAACGTCTCAATTAAAAAACCCAAAATCGTGAATCATTAACCTGAACCAAACCCTAAATTGTAAATTCACATGAAAAATCCTTAATCAAACAAAACAATCTAAATTATGGTCTTGCACTAGAATAATAATTCGAAATTTATCAGTTTTTTGAAATTAATTACTTATGTTTTATTTTAAATTTATTAATTTTATAGTTTTAAACCTAATTTAATGCTTTTTATAGTATAATTCAGTTAAAAATTGTGAATTTCTAAAAATTTACACTTAAAGAAAGCTAACTTGACTAAAAAAGCATTAAAGTTTGTTCATTTTGCTCGAATTTGTATTGATTCCGCCTAACCTGCACATCATTATAAAATTTGCAGAAATTCGAGGCGGAGTCGGAGTCGGAGTCGGTGGAATTTAGTGTTTGCCAAGATTACGGTAATTGTATCAAAAAATACCAGTGTCAAAAAAACCCAGAAGATTTATATTTTTTTTTAATATTGTAAACCAATATTTTGTAATTGTTAAATGTTTTGTGGAACGCTATAAGCATTACATTAATGTTTTTACTTCTTAAATTGATGCAGTATTTCTCAAGATATTCACGTTTTTTGACAGTCCGGCGGTGTGGGTTTTATCCCATACATGGGCACGGGGGGGGGGTGGGGGGGTTAACCCCCCCAAATTCTGAGAAGTGGGGTTTAACCCCCCCCCACTCAGAAGTGGGGGAGGAGAAAAAGTTATTAACCCTACAATTTTGGAAAAATGAAAAAAAAATGTCTTTAAAATGACTTCTAACTGCCTTCAAACTTAACTTTTGAGGTTAAAATGAATGTTTTAAGCAATAAAAAGTTCAAAAATGCAATAAAAAGGGCTTTTTGACCTAAAATTAGTGTTTTTAACCTATTTTTCCTTCAAAATCGAAAAACGATATGGGTAAAATGCACTCCAGAAAAAAAACGATATGGGTATTTTGCGTTTCTCGGATTTTAACCCCCCCCCCTAATTTGGGGTGTAACCCCCCCCCCCCACTCCGGACCAACTTGCCCATGTATGTTTTATCCCGTCCGTCCGCCCAGTCGGTGTGGGTTTTACCCCTTTCCTATATATCCGTTAGAATTGTACAATTTTATATTTGGTATGATTTTTTCAATATGTGTACAAATGAAAAATAGTCAAATTAATAACCGATTATTGATTGAAATTTTACAAAACATAAAATTCTGCTCAGTCATAATTAAAAACTTTAAAAAATCTTTTAATATACTTTTAATCAGGGACGTAGCCAGGGGGCGGGGGGGGGGGGGGGCCCCCCCCCCCCCCGAAACGATCGGACAGGAAGGAAAAGTAAGGATAGTGGTTGGGCGGGGGGGCGGCGCCCGCCCCCCCCCCGAAATGGTCGCCAGATAGTAAAATTTGGGGGTTTTCATATGCTAAAAATTCAAAATTTTCTAGCGCCTCGCTAATCGCTCGGCGCCAAACTTTAAAATAATTTTAGTACCCCAATGGACCCCCAAAAACCAAAAATTTGTTCCGCTTCGCTTCGCTCAGCGGTCACTTTCTATAGTATACATACATATATATCTCGTTATTTATGTTGCCTGATGCTAATGTTATTTTAGGAAAGCAAAACAAACAATCATATTGGTTGATTTATGTACCTCCCCCCTCCTAAATTTTCCTGCCGCCTATAGCATTGGCTCGGATTTTTTTCATATAGGTAGGTACCCTAGAAAACATGGAGCTGAGATGCTGCTCATGTGCTTTGGTTTACAATGTGGGTTTAGCCAAGGGGTCTGAAACTAACGTCTCTAAATTCCTTTTTTGTAAAATCCAGGCTCTGTCAATGTGTGCTTATGTAATTTTTAACTAAGAAAACATGTCTTTACCGCTAAAAACATTAGATAATAAGTTATTAGGCCAAAAACAGTGTATTATACAGCTTTATCTACGTTTATCCCTGCTTTTTTAACGTTTTAAAAATTAAGGGGGGGCAGCCCCCCCCCCCCCGAAATTTCGGGGGGGGGGGGCGGAGCCCCCCCCCCCCCCGAAATTTTTTTTTGTACTACAATCCGCCCCCCCCCCAAAATAAAACTCTGGCTACGTCCCTGCTTTTAATGTTTTCATTTCAAGGTAGTTAAGCTAAGGTAAACAAAAAAATGAAATCAAATTAAAATCAAACTGAAAAATCAAAATCAAAGTCAGTTTAGTTTGAATGGTAATTTGACATAAATTTTTTTAAAATCCCTTCAGACACACACAAAAGGGCTTTTTGTAAAAACAAAAAAGGTTTATAATGAAGATGGGTAAATGTAGTTGATAAACTTTTGTGTGATTTGAATTAGCATAAAACAAATGACGCGGTATAAAATTTTCTTTTTAAAAGTTTTTTCGTATTTTTATGTTTGTTTTTTTTTTAATTTTACAATCTAGTTTTTATACTTGAACTTTTATATAGCGATTTTCTCTTTTTATAAAAGAAAGTAAGCTAAAACAATTTAAACACTATACAGGTTTAACAAAAAGCTAAGTTTCTTAGCTACACTGCTGATATAGTATTCCTAAAATTTCATTTTTTTATTAACAACTTATCAGACCTGTGCACGGTCTGAAAATGCCCCCCCCCCGTTTTATTGGAGGATTTGCCCCCCCCCCCGTTTTATTGCCCCCCCCCCCGCCAAAAAATGAAAAAGTACCCTAAAAATATGACGCCATTTTTGACCTATGATGACGCCATCATCGCGAATTTTTTGCAGTTTTTAGCCTATTTCAATGTATTTTAAGCCATTTTAGTCCTATTTTTACCTTATTTCCGCTTTTTTTGTCCCTTTTTTCCATTTTCCCCTTCTTCTTTTTTTCTCTTTTTCTCCTTTTTTTTCTTTTTTTTCTTTCCCCCCTGCTTGCCCCCCCCCCCCCCCCCCCGTTTTATTGCCCCCCGTTTTAAGAAAGTTGCCCCCCTGTGCCCCCCTGTTTTGGAATTGCCCCCCCCGTTTTAAACCCGGGGGGCGCAGTGCACAGGTCTAGATTTATACCGGCTCTCAAATTTTGCGAAAATTGTTCTAAGTCGTTTATTTGAGCTTTAACAAAGTTGCTGTTTTGAAATAAGCAGTAATAGCAAGCATTAAAAGCATTTTGGTCCTCCACATGCTATAGCTTTCGTTCTGTTTCTCTGCGCGGTCTTCTTCCCCAGCTGCCTGGCCCAGACTTTGCATTTTTTCTCCCTGCGCGTTGAGTGACTTTTGCAGGAGCCATATCTAAAAAAATCAGCGCACGTTTATGGGTGCTGCTCCTTTAATATACATTTGTTAGAGATAAAACTTATATTTTTTTGTTTGTTTTAATTTGGGCTTTCACCTAATATAAGTTTTACCTGTTCAAAATTTTTTTTGACGATTGACGTCGCTAGTAACATCCCCTCCTCCAAAAATTTATGGTTTTCTACGTTTTTGTATACACTTTTTATTTAATCACCTTAGAATAAGCCTGTTTTTAGTTTTGCTAGTTTTTTTTTTGTTTTGTTAAGAAACATCTCCTAATTATGCAATATTCCACAATTAAAAAATAAAATATAAATAAGTACAGAAAAATATAACTTCGTCTGCCGACCTATCACTGCCTGGGGTTTTATTGGGGGGCACGGCATACATGGGCAAGCTGGTCCGGAGTAGGGGTTAAACCCCAAATTAGGGGGGAAGGTTAAAATCTGAGAAACGCAAGATACCCATATCGTTTTTTTTCTGGAGTGCGTTTTCCACATCGTTTTTCGATTTTAAAGGAAAAATAATATAAAAAACACTAATTTTAGGTCAAAAAGCTCTTTTTTTGCTTTTTTGAGCTTTTTATTGCTTTAAATATTCATTTTTAACCTAAAACTTAAGTTTGGAGGCAGTTAGAAGTCATTTTAGAAACGTTTCTTTCTTCACTTTTCTAAAATTGAAAGGGGGTTAACTTTTTCTCCTCCCCCCTACTTCTGAGTGGGAAGGGTTCGTAAATTCCCCTTATGAGAATGGGGGAGTGTTCCCGGGTACCCCAAATTTAAAAGGGCGGGGGGTGTCAGCAAAATCCAAAATTTTTGGGGGGGGTATAACCCCCCTGCCCACCTATGAATTTAACCCATCTTTGTTATTAAAAATTATTTTATATACCAGACTTTTGGACTGCCTCTTCCCCCAGGGGTTTTATTGGTGGGGGGGGGGGGGGCGTCCCAAAGGGGAGGGGGGACGGCAACTTTTTTGCAACGGGGGGGGGCAGTAAAACAGGGGGCAAGCAGGAAAAAAGAGAAAAAAGAAAAAAAAAATAGAAAAAAAGGGAGAAAAAAGGAAAAAAAGGACAAAGAAGCGAAATTAAAGTGACGAAATAGGTCTAAAATGGTTTAAAATGCATTGAATAGGGTTAAAATTGCAAATTTTTTGCGATGATGGCGTCGTGATAGGACAAAAAATATGGCACCGTAATTGATTTCGGTTTTTTTTCTTAGCACGAGGAGGGGGGCATTGCCAGACCCTACACAGGTTTATTATATACCTTCAATAATGCAGTCGACATTTCTCAATTTGGCTTGCATCTTTTCAATCCCACATACATCTGCAGTGGAAAAAGTCCAGCTTTTTCACATTTATTTTCTGTCCGCTGGGCAGGATAAACTTGTTTCTAAATGTCATTTTTGACGAGTCAGGTTTAGTTGATACCGGGTTGATTGTATTATGATGTGGTCCCGTAGAACAATTGTCAGCAGCAGTTTGACATTTGGCTGTACTGAAACTTTTGGAAGCAATGGCCAAAAGCTTTGCACAAATCACATCTGTATGTAAACTGTTTCGCTTTTTATGTGTTATAACTACAGTAAAAAATATGTAGGCAGAATTGGTGGGTATACATTATAAACTAAAAAATTGAAAGTTATTACTGACATTTAATATGCAGACAGATATCTGCACCTTCTGGATATGCCCCCCCCCGGCTTTATTGGAGAATTCGCCCCCCCGCCAAAAATAAAAAAGCACCCTAAAATTATGACGCCATTTTTTGATTAGATGACGTTCCCATAATTGGCGAATTTTTTGCAGTTATTAGCCCATTTTAAGCCATTTTAGACATGTTTTTACCTTATTTTCACGTTTTTTGTCCCTTTCCTTTCTTTTTTGGGGGAGGGGGCGGAGGGTTAACCCCTCTCCCCAAGAATTCTGAGAAGGGGGGTTAACTATACACCTTCCCCCACTCAAAAGTAGGGGGGAGGAGAAAAAGTTAACCCCCAATTTTAGAAAAGTGAAGAAAAAAATGTTTTTAAAAGGACTTCCAACTGCCTCCAAACTTAAATTTTGAGGTTAAAATTAGTGTTGAAAGCAATAAAAAGCTCAAAAAAGCAGAAAAAAAGGGCTCTTTTACCTAAAATTAGCGTTTTTTTATACCTATTTTTCATTTAAAATCAAAAAAACAATATGGGTAAAATGCACTCCAAAAAAAAACAATATGGGTATATTGCGTTTCTCAAATTTTAACCTTCCCCCCTAATTTGGGGTTTAACCCCCCACTCCGGACCAGCTTGCCCATGTATGCCTGTGCCCCCCAATAAAACCCCAGGGGGGCAGTGCACAGGTCTGTAGACGAAGTTATATTTTTCTGTACTTATGTATATTTTATTTTTTAATTGTGGAATATTGCATAATTAGGAGATGTTTCTTAACAAAACAAAAAAAAACTAGCAAAACTAAAAACAGGCTTCTAAGGTGATTAAATAAAAAGTGTATACAAAAACGTAGAAAACCATAAATTTTTGGAGGAGGGGAGCAAT